>WBMY01007220.1:339172-365806 GCA_013397315.1 Donacobius atricapilla | reverse complement strand
ATGGGAGCGGTGAGATGGAACAGGAGTGGTGAGGGGAGGAAATGGGAGCGGGGAGGGGATGGAACTGAACTGATGAGATGAAACGGGAGCGTTGAGGAGATGGAGCTGATGAGGGGAGGGAACAGGAGCGATAAGGGGATGGAACAGGGGTGATGAGGGGAGTGAAATGGGAGCAATGACATGGAAGAGGAGCGATGAGGGCAGGGAATGGGAATGATGGGATGGAATGGGACTGATGAGGGTCTAGAACAGGATTGATGAGGGGAGAGGGTGGAGCTGGTGCCCAAAGTGCCCCTGTCACAGCTTATGGGCAGTCCTGGGCAGCTCTTGGACACTGCCCTGGGCTTAAGAACAGTGCCCAGGAATTTGGTACAGATTGAGCAACAGAAGAGGATGTAGTTCTGCAGAGCTGTGAACTGGCGCTGATCTAATGTACATATTTGTCTTTAGTGTCTTCAGAAGAAATCAGACTTTTTCAAATTTTTAAAAACTTTTTTCTAAAGGCCTCCTAAGTTTTGTAGGACATAAATCTTCCTGCAAATTCAGACTCCTGTTCCATCTTTCTGTTTGGTTCTTTTCCCTTGTTTCTTCTCAAATGTTTCATTTATAGCTTGCACATCTTTCACTAGATGTTTATGTGGTTAGAAAAACGATTCCAATGATAGTATTGTGTAAGTGCATAGTGTTTCTCCTCCTTAGACTATGTGATGTGCTGCTGCTGTTTCCTAGAAGATGGCTATGGTCAGATTGTCATCTCGTCTGTTCTGAACAGTAAGATACTGTTAAAACACAGTTCTTGTGTCTCTGGATGGGGTGGCCCTTGTCACTACTGCAAGACTTTTGGGTTTTTTTAGCCCCTTGACTGCCACATGAGCAAGCAATCGATAAAGAGCTGTATTGATCACCGTGATGATTGTCTTGGATGTGGTGCTCAACAGTTGTACCCATTTATTACATAAAGCAAAAATCTGGATAAGCAGAGTGCCCTTAGTTTTTGCGTATCCAAAACAAGTTAGCTTCTGATATTTGTCCTTTACATAAATATTCATGGGTTTAGTGAAAAAAGAAGGGCAAATTCAGCTTTCTATTTAACTTGAAGAGCAGTAGATATTTATGTGCCCTTAAAATGCACCTGTGTTTAGAAGGGTTGGTGTAAAAGAAATTAATTCTTAAGCAAAGTTACTTTTTAACATGTAAATGATCTTCCCCTCCAACTTTTTGCCATCTGTTTGGGATGATAGCATACTGATTTCATCCTGAGGGAGCTGACCATGTTTCAGGGGTGGGTGACATCATTTCAGGTGTAGGATAGCTCTTCTAAAGACTTTTCCAAAGACTTGGTGCTCAGGAGAATAAGTGCTATGAGAGATAACAGGACATCAAAATTTTCCTCTGACAGTGCATTATATGTGCATTTATAATTACCACCTTCTTTGCAGTTACTTTTATTTGTGTTTTATTAGTATTCTTCTGGATTATATTTCAAGATAAAACATTGAACATTGCATTGGACTTCATATTGGTGTTCTTTTAACAACAGAAATACAGATCACAGAGGATGAGTGATAGGGGATTTGTGGTGAGTTCAGAAGTAAAGGATTTAATGACAGTGTGAGTTTTCATAATTGCTGCATTATTCAAAAAGTCGGTCTTAGAAGAACTTATCTGACACAGATAAATGTTGAGTGTTGATGACAATTCAAGTGGATTTGGTACTTTTTAATGTCTAAGTCTTTTGCTGATATGATAAATTATTTTCAAAGGAGAGTTCATTGCATTGTTGCTCCATGTCTCATTTTTTGCAGTGCTCCAGACGGGCTCTCTGTGAGCATGCTCTTGGGCAGCTCTTAATTTCAGGAAAACCTTACAAACTCCTTCCCATGCTTAGCCTTTGTATCTCCTTGGTTGGCACTGTTTGATGTCAGATATTTGCACCTCCTGGATTTAATTGTACATGTGCAAGTTAACTCCCCAGCACGGGTAAAATGGATTTCACCAGCTCTGGCTGCAGTGGTGGGAAACCGTTGCAGCTCGGTGGTCCTGGGCTCTCTGCAATGTCCTGAAGGACACACGATGGATTTGGACTTGACACAAAATCATCTTGCCTGCCTTCAGGAAAATGGGTGGGTGGTTTAGAAAGAGAACACAGCCCCCGTGTGCAACCACAGCTTCTGAAATCCTACTGGTCTTTAATCTAAAGAACAAGTTTGGAACTCCTTGGGGGTGTTCTGAATGCCTGGGTTTTGTTAACAGGTACTGTGCAGTGTTCCAGTGGTTCTGCTGGTGGCTTCTTGCTGGAAGTGTTGCCTACTTTTTTTTTCCAAACTAGTTTTGTACCTGCTCTGCATAATGCAAGACACATGATTTTAGTTCTGTTTTGGTTAGGGGGAAAACATGAGTGGGCTGCAATTCACACACAAATATGTGCAGCTTACTTTTGACTGTGTCTGTCCTTAAACTGGTTTAGAAATCAACGAAGAAGCGGCCTGCTTCTGGTAGGCCTTTTTTTATTTTGTTTTTTCCTTTTTTCCTTTCCGAGTGGTCTTGGTGGTTTAATGATGAGATGTACTTTTGTTGGGAGGTGAGGGGAAAGCTATAAGGTCTCCTGGCTTCTGGAATGAGGCTGTTAGCATCAGAGCAAATTCTTTCATCTGCCTAGAGATGGCAAGTCCTTTAAAAACCACCACAGCAACACACAATTGAGAAATCCTCAATTAGGGCTTCTTCTTTGTGTACATTATATAAATAAATACCAAGATGAGTGATAAATTTCCTTTTTCTGCAGGTGTTCTACTCATCTGTGTTCCGTTTCTTTCCATTAGTATGAGCAGCTCTGGCAGAACTGCTATTATATTAAAATACAACTTGATTAGGAGGGCAAGTGTGTGGGCACATGCACATATATATAAATGTGAAATTTGCAGGTTAAAGCTTAGAGAAAATTTACACTTTACATAGGAAGGTTTGAATGCTGTCTGTTAGTACTAGCTGTGCATTAGAAAAGCGTTTTGTGTTGGGCTTTGCTCCTGTGAAATTCAAAGTCATTGATTAGACACTTGAGGAGCCAAGGTTAAGTGCTGGTTTAATTGCTTCCTTCTTTTGTAAGTGAGGTTGTTGTTACTGTGACAGTGGGCAGGAATAGCTATGAGGTTAACAGCCTGAAATAGCTTTTTATTATTATTTGAATTGTTGTTTTTTTCCTTTGCTGGAAGTTGTTTAAAATGTCTCTGGTGCTGTTGCTCCCAATCCAGATGGCTTTTTGCCTTTGTTTCAGTTCCTAGATGTGATATTAGCTAGTCACCAGTGCCACCACACATGTCCCAGTTGGGGCCGTGACTCATCCCCAGAGCTGCTGTGGGTTGGTAATCTTGTGTTTCTCAGGATAAGAACGGGTTCTCTCTCCGCCCCTGTGATGTCAGCTCTTGGGGCAGAAACAGGCTGCAAAACACACTGACCTGCTTCCTTGAGGAAGGAAATATTAAGTAAGTGCCTGAAAGCAAGAATAGGTCCTCAGCATGCTCAGATTGGCAGTATGGCTTTTCTTCCCTTTTTAATTGAAAATGCAAATGGAATTTTAAAAGATTCTGGTGTCTCTGCTGGAAATCTTTAATTATAAACAAGTATCTCAGAAGAACTTTATAAGTCTGTGTTGTGGTGTTTGGGCTCCAGGATATGGAGCAGCATTTTAAAGGCTTGTTTGTTTGAACATTTTAAACTCTTGTTGATGCACAAAAGTGGTTTCAGTGACTGCTGCTGTGAAAAACATCTGAAGAAGGTTGAAAATAGAAAAGAAGTGCTGAATTAAAGCAGGAATGAACTATATACAAAATACGTACATAAAACAGGTTTCCCTGCTGCTGTACCTGTCCAAGTAATGCTTTGTAATGGAAATATCTCTTTATTTTACCCTCATGACCAGTGAAAAGAACTGCAAATGTATGCATCCAAATAGGAAAAATGTGTAGTACTATTATTTTTTGCTGACTGCTAATTTCAGTTAGAACAGAATTGCAGCCAGCATTTTATGAGTACAAGTAACTGGATGGAGGAAAACAAATAGTATCTCATTAAAATAGTAGCTTGGGGAAAATACACTGATGGGTCATGAGGAATTACACTTTTTGCCTGGGTTTGTTTTTTGGGTAGATGTTGTGTTATTCCAACAATGTAGTCTGTGCTGGGTGTAATGATGGGTTAATATTTTATTTCTTTCCTTCAGACAACTTTGAGCTCACACACCATGCTAAACTTTGCAGATCCAGTGATGAATGGATGGATTTGTAAACTGTGAAAATTGATATGAAATACCTTCATATCTGATTTGTTATTTTTGCCATACCACCACCTCCAACTATTTTTGCTTTAATTCTGTCTGCTCAATGTAGTGGACTTTTTTGGAGGAAAATCTAGACATAATGGTAGTAAAACTACTATTTGATAGTGATGATGGTAGGAGCTCCCTAATTATTGCTTCTATTGAGAAAAAATGTTTTTCCTTATGTACTTATGCTTTCTGAAATTTAAAGGTGGTTTATTTGGCATTAATGAAAACTGCTATATTTTTATCTAGTACAAACAAAATATGAAGCGATCCATGCATTAATGTGTTACAAGATGTGTTGGCAGCTTGTGCTGCTCCTCACAGCTTTGCTAAGGCCAGATGGAAAGGTGCTGGAATGATTTGGTCTTGTTTTTCTGTGTCTTTATGTGGCAGTTAGAGGTGGGATGGAGTGTGTTGTCAAATACCTGAAGCAGCTTTGAACTGGCAAGTTGATTTTTGTGCTGCTGGCATCATCTATTATCCATTGTGGGGAAGGGAAGGACTAATTGAAATATTAGAAAGCTCAAGTGGAGTTGAATATTCTGACATTTTCTGTTACAAAGGGTGATTTCCCACAACTCTTGCTGTCCAGCAATAGTTCAGAAGATGTAGGGGTAACTTGTCTATTAAAGTGCTTTATAACAGTGTTTTCCAATGCTCCCCATCTCTTGGGCAGCTGAAGAGCATTGTCTGGATGAGGAGGAGGGTGAATGATTCAGAGAGCCATGGCCGAAGGGAAAACTCAGCTGTAGAGAGTGGTAATTGAACAAGAAGACTTGGAAGGTCAGAAAAACTGGTGGTAGCATTAGGAGTAAATAAAAATGTGCTGAAATACAGAGGCCAGGCGGTCAGGAAGGCAGAGTGGCTGGAGCAGATCACGGGCAGGGTTTCCTCCGACCCTGCCGTGGATGCAGTTCCCACAGTGGGTGGAGTTCACTGATCGTTCTCTAAGGGTGAGAACAAATTGAGATATGTGTCTTTAGAGGAAAATGGCACTTTCTGGTAGAGTTGAAGGAAATTCTCCTGCTCTTAACACAGACTTTGAGTGTCACTGGCCACACTCATGAACAGCTAATAGGAAATTTGCAAAAAAGTAAAATACTGAAACTGATCATGAGTTTTCATATGAAACATTGCTATTCTTCATCCAAGAAGTTTATTTTGGTTGTGTTTTACACAGGTGAAGTTTTAGAGAGAATTTGAAATGAATTTCTAACTTTGTTTCAGCTAACCTCTAATCAGTTTTTTTCTTATTACTTAGTTTTAATGATATAAACATCTCAACAATAGTGCTTTGCCAGGCAAATATTTTTATTATATTAAATAACATAACGAGTAAAACTATGCTTATGTGTTTGCAATACTGGCATTTGAGACCTCAGAGTTGTAAGCTGAGCTTTAGAAAGCAGGCTTATGTAAACCTTCCAAAGACTTTAAAATGTGTGTCTAATTATAGAAGGTTAAGTATACTGAATTTTGGATTTTTTTTCCCCCGAAGGCCATGTGGTTATGATATTATTGAGATTCCATAATGCCTCCTGCCGTGACAGACAGCCTTGACATCTGGGCAGTGGATTCACAGATTGGCGCTGATGGCTCAATATCTGTGGACTTCCTGTTGCCCACTGGAATCTACATCAATCTGGATGTCCCTCGAGATGCCACCATATCTCAGATTAAACAGGTAACACCAAACGGACAGTGAACTGGTGTTTGGAGTGAGGGCTGGTTCTGATTCTGCCATGCCCTTTGGCAAATCACATCATGAATTTTAGCAGGCATAGAAATGAGGTACTGAAGGCATGTGCCCAGCAGGTTGACTGATAAAGAAGTGTGTGTGGGGAGGGTTAGCTCTGGGTTTGGGCATCTGGTAAGGTTTGGGAAGTGCCTGCTTGCTAATAATTACAGTTCAGCAGAGATTATTCTAATAGTTCTGTGTTAATACTCTATTGCTACTCTGAACCTTTTTCTAACACGTTGGTAATCCATTGTTTGCTGATCTAACATTTCTCTGATTAGATTTTTAGTGCAGAAGTCACAGATTGGACTCCTGCTTCTGTTGACTGGCACCAAAGATAATTGCTTTAAAAACTGTGTCTGCCACCTCTTAAAGGTTTTGTACAAATCAGAGCATCACTTAAAATGTGAGGGAATATCCAAGTGAAAGGAAGGGGAGAACATAAGGAAGTGACCGCAGATAGTAAAAAACAATCTACTGACCTTTGATCAGATAGTGGCCGTGTGAGGACATTGGGAAAAGTTACTGAGGAATTAGGCAGTGAATTAATTACAATGTAGACTAACCTACTCCTAATATAATAAGTGATTTCCAGTGATAAAGAATTGAAAAACAAATGTGTAAGTGACAGCTATAAGGGATTTGAACTAAGCTGTCTGATTTGCTTGCTGCTTGTGGCACATGGAAACATGACATACCATAAACATGCACTCTTGATATTTAGCTGTTTTCTAAAGGAATGCTGATGCTAACTACAGAGGTCTGTCCTGGAAATCACTCAAGATAGAGACTAAAAGTGAGACAAAGTAAACACATAATGATATATAGTGATAAAAATAAACCAAGTTAGTAAACGTGTTTGTTTTCTATTTTTTGGGCACATAAATGGAAATGGATATTACCTTCAGTGCATTAAGATATGTCTGTGTTTTCTGGTTTTTTTGTGTTGTTTTTTATTTTGGTGTGTGTTTGTTTGTTTTTGTGTTTTGTTTTCATTTTTTCATTTATTTATTTATTTGTTTTCATTGCAGCTGTTATGGAAGCAGGCACATTCCTACCCACTCTTTCATCTCCTCATGGAGATTGACTCTTACATGTTCTCATGTGTGAATCAGACTGCTGTACATGAAGAATTAGAGGATGAAACACGGAGACTTTGTGATGTTAGACCCTTCCTTCCTGTCCTTAAACTAGTAACAAGGAACTGTGATCCAGGAGAAAAGTTGGATTCCAAAATAGGTGTCCTTATAGGCAAAGGTAGGTCCATTTAATTTTTTAAAAAATGAGGTTAAACTTTGTGTGAGCATCTTATTTGGGCAGGTAGGGGTGGATTTTAAAAAAAAAAATATATTAAGAATTCAGTATTTCCCTTTGTCAAACAAAACTGATATAGTTGGAAAGAATTTAAATACTCAGAATGAAACACATGGAAGTTTTTTAAAGCTACTTTCTGTATTGCATTTCAGCTTTGTATTACTACATCAATCAGGAGCAAATCTTATTTTGGAGATGAGGATAAAATATATATTATTATTATTATTACTAAGTGAAGACCAGTATAATCCTTGAGCACTGTTATAAATAACTTACCAGCAGACTGGATACTCAGAAGGAACTAAAAATTGTTATGATTTTATTATACATGGTGTCTGACTTGGTTAACAATGATTCTTGTTTTTGCTCTCAATTGTGGCACTGATTTTCATCAAACAATGAAAAGCTATTTTTAAAGGTTTCACAGTAACTTATTCTTGATGTTATTTCAGAATTTTCAGCTTTTAAATCTACCCTGCTTGGTTATACAATCAAGATTGACAGGGTCATATGAGGTCATACCTCTTGTTTTAAAACAATGAGCCATTGTTAGGTCTCTTATAAAGACTGCAGGTTTTGTTTAGATTTCAGCAGTACACTGTCTGCCTGTTTGTTAGAGCTGACAGCAGGAGCAGTTGGTCAGTTTAACCATTCGGACAGATCCTGACAGATTTGGAGAGATTCACATTCTGTGGCTGAGTATTTGGTTGATCAGAGCTGTGTGAGACCCTGCCTTATGCAGCCCCTATTCAGTACCTGAGCAGGGAAAAAGATGTGTTCCTGTCTGAGCTTCTAAACTTGGTGCTTTGGTCTCAGCGCGTGCTGGGTGCTTTGTGTCATTGGGACAATGCCCTTCAAAGTTCACGGGTAAAGATGAAGACACTTGCAGGCCCTGCATGTCCTGAAGTACCCAAAAGTCACAGCTTTCCATTGTATCATAGGAACATGGGATGGTTTGGGTTGAAAGGGATCTTTCAAAGGTCATCTTGTCCCACCTCCCTGCTGTGGGTGTTCAAGTGGACCAGGTTGCTCGGAGCCCTGTCCAATCTGATCTGGATGGGGCATCCACCACCTCTCTGGGCAGCTGGTGCCAGTGCCTCACCACCCTCCTTGTAAAAAATTTCTTCTTTACATATAATCTAAGTCTACCCTCTTTTCATTTAAAAATCTCCCCAGAACTTACTTTTTTCCAGGCTGTCTCAGCCCGTCTCCATTGCAGAGGTTCTCCAGCCCTCTGAGCCTCTTTGTGGCCTCCTCTGGAGTCTCTCCAGAAGTTCCCTGTCCCCCTCATGCTGGGCCCCAGAGCTGGGTGCAGCACTGCAGGTGGGGTCTCACCAGAGCAGAGAGGACAGAAGCCCCTCCCCTGCCCACCTGCCCTCACTGCTTGTGATGCAGCCTGGAACACATTTGGCTTTCTGGGCTCTGAGTGCTCATGGCTGGGTCATGTCCAGCTCACCCACCAGCACCCCCAAATCCTTCTGGGCAGGGCTGCTCCCCGTCTGCTCATCCCCCAGCCTGTGCTGATGCTGGGGGCTGTGACCCAGGTGCAGGACCTTGCATTTGGTCTTGCTGAACCTCAATGGAATTCCCACGTGCCCACTTCTTGAGCTTGTGCAGGTTCCCCTGGCTGCCATCCCCTCCTTCGGGTGTGACCCCACGCCACCGAGCTTGGTGTCATCTGCAGCTCTGCTGAGGGAGCTGCCTGCCCATGTCATCCATGAAGCTGTTTTATAGCCCTGGTCCCAGTACACCCCGAGGGACACCACTTGTCACTCATGTCCATTGGGACTCCGAGATGTTCACTGTGACCCTCTGGATGTAACCATCCAACCAGTTTCACACCCACTGGACAGTCCACCATCAAATACATCTCTTGCCAATTTAGAGACAAGGACATTATGGGGCCCATGTCCGAGGCTCTCCAGAAATTCATGTAGGTGACATCCACAGCAATCCCCTTGTCCACTGATGTCACTCAATTGCGGAAGGCCACCAAGCTGGTCAGGCAGGGCTGGCCCTGTGTATTCTTTCTTTACGTATTTTGGAAAAGGAATTTGACTGGTCTTGGACTGGTAGAAATTTCAGTCATGTCATTTTGACTTGAGTGGAAGATTTTCTTTTTTGACTTTTAAACAAAATTTTAAAGGATGATGTCATCCTCCTGGGTGATTAAAAACTCTACGGCTTGCAAGCACTTCTGCGCTGTGGTCTTTATGATGCATTTTCTGTGCTTTTTAAAATTTGCTCTTGTGAGGAGAGACTTAAAACTTTCCAAGCTACCTTGTGCCCAGGGTAAGATTGGATTTTCCACTTCATAGTGCCTAAGAGATACATAGGTTCATGGTGTTTAAAATAAGCACTCATGTCAAGTTGCATGGGACTTGTGCAAGTAACTTTGGAAGTCCACTGATGTCCAGGACAATGTAGAACCCAACTCAACTCTGAGCACCCATTTTGGATGGGCTGTCTGAAGGAAACCACCTGTGTCACCTTAACTTAAAGCTAATAATGATTTAAATGGGATGGGCAGTATTTCTACAGCTGTGTGTCCTTTTGCTTCCTTGAATTCTTTCAGGTCTCCACGAGTTCGATGCCTTACAAGATCCTGAAGTGAATGACTTCCGAGCTAAAATGAGGAGAATCAGTGAGGAAAAGATTCAGTCACTTGTGGGTCTCTCCTGGATGGACTGGTTGAAGCACACTTACCCACCAGAGCAGGAGCCTGTCATCCCAGAGAGCTTCCAAGATAAGCTCTACAGTGGAAACCTTGTAGTAGCTGTTCATTTTGATAACTGCCAGGTAGGAATGGTTGCTCATTATGTTTCATGAGCTGTTCTTGATCCAGGTCTGAACTGGCATGGATTGCTCAAGGATATAAGTGAAATAGAATACCTACATTATGGTGTTGGCTTTAAAATGCAAAGTCTTTCACCAGGATCCTTGACTCTTGAAAGAAAGTGGGGATGTGAGCCCATGGTTGAGAATTAATTGAACTTCTAAAGTCTAATTACAGTTCAACTTCTAAAGGCAAAATGTACAACTTATATCTTCCGTATTCATGTTTGCTTAAATGCAAAACATGACTCAAAGTTATCAAGACTTTTTTTGGCCAACTGTTCTAGTGTTGTTTCACTTACATTCAGTTTTAAGCTCAGTTCATCAGAGATTACTGATAATTGGGAGGCACCATATTCAACACACTTGGTCTGTGTGTGACTCACTGAACATCTTTGGGGTTGATCTGCTAATTAGATTGAGAAAATAATTTTTTTAAAAAAGAATAATTAGTATTCCGTTTACTAGAAATGCACATAGAAAACTTATACACTGAGATTTAGAGTTAGCTTTTTGTTAAGGCTGGCAAAATCATAGTTTATTTTTAAAATAAAACCCCTTTTAGTTTCTACCAGGAAAAACTGAAATGTTTTAGCATGAGTATTTATGATGTTGAAGTTGCTATGACGCTGCCTGAGTCCAGTATTCCCATTCCAATTTTTTGCACTCTGTTCTTTTGGATAACCACAAATGATCAGCATTGGAAACCTTAAAAATCTTACAAGTGTGTAAATACATCGGCTAGATTTGGTGTCCATTTTGACCCAGGTGCGAGAGGCTGCTTTTCTAATGATTCAGATGATTTTTGTTACAAAGGTGAATTATTTCTAGCACTATCCTTTTAAACGTTAAAGGTATAAAATGGTACACACATCTGCCCCTGGAGACATAAATGTAGAGGTGAAATCTAAATTTGGCCAGCAGTAACCCCAGATGCTGGATGCATAGGTATTTATGACAAAACCTTTTCCAGTCCTCTTCAGCTTAACAGAGAGCTTGTAGTTATCCAGGAGCGAGATTATCTTCAGCCCTTGATTAAATACTGCATCTATATGCATATGCTGACAGGACAAAAGCAGTGCAAAAGTTCTTGCTGGTGCAGAATGTATTTGCCTGCCACTGTAATAGCTTAGGCTGCTGACATTTCAAATGTTTCAAATGCTTCTGTTGCCAGCTCTGACCTTCAGAGCTATTAACAGTTCAAATCTGAGCTGCTTTTTAAAGCAGTAAAGTCTGTTCCAACCTTTAGTACTTGCATTGAGCTCTGGAATCATCCCAGGAGAATTAAAGAGGAAGATGTGGGGACTGTTCTGTCAATTCTTGCAGCTGCAAGATTGAGAGAAGGAAATAATTGAAGTAGTTTTTGTCTGGAAGGTGTGGGTGAGCTGTAAGGTCTCCGTGGTTGTCTCTGGAGCAGGAGAGACTGCTCCCCATCTCTGTGACATGCCTGTTAAGATCATCTGGGGAGCAAGGCAGCTGTCAGGGAGCACCAGCTTCCTGGGAAGAAGTGCTGTTATTCCCTGTCTACCCCTAGCAGCTATGGCAGGAGAAAAAAGCCTTCACACTCTGGCAGCTTTCTGAAAGGGGGAAACTGTTGTGAACCAGGCAGGAACTGAGAAAACACAGAATTAATTTAGTGTGATTGCAGAGTTTGCTTGTTCCATTGGGGCAGCTTTGCTTTTTACCAGTCTATATAAATAAAGCACAGATCGAAAGAATCTAAACAGAAAACACTTTACGTTTGTCAATAACTGGATTTGGGGTGCTCACATCTTCAGAATTGGGTATGTAAATAAAAAATGATAAAGCTTGAAAAAAATAAAACAACAAAACCCCAGGACCTCCTGAATCAGCCTTTGCAAATAAACCTGTATAAAACATAATGTGATAGATGAAAGATTTCACAGAAGATCTTGTACTTTAGGAACTTGAAATTAATTTAAACCTTTTTTTAATTTACAAAAGAGAGTAACTTCTAACCTTTATCTTTTTAGAACACATTAAAATTAGAGATACTTTGGAAATAGGTTGATGGCCTCTAAGGGTTTTAATTAAAAACTTGCTTTAAAAATGCAGTCTTTCCCCATTGTGTTCAGAATACTACAGGTGTTGGCTGCTACTCCTCTTTTCTGCTGTCCTCCCAGTGTGGTGGTGGTTTTCTACATCGATCACATTCACAGTTTCTTCTGCTTTCTTACTTGAAGCTTTTCCTCCTGAGTTCAGTGATACTTAGAAAGAGGATAACTTGCTAGTGGGCAGAAAGATGAGAAATTAACACATCTAGCACTGCTACATACTTTGAAATACATCATGATTCATTGTCTTCCTCATTCAACATTCCAAAATACAACCTTAGATCAATACATTGCTCTAGAAGTCTTTAAATCACTGCTAAATCAAATAAAGGCCTATGCTTTTAAAAGTACTTCTGATAATATAAAAGTTTGGGAATCAGCATCTTACAGCTTTTAAGGTCTCTATTTTTTGATTGCCCTAAACATACAGACTTTAGTTGTTCGAATAGTCTGGATTTAACAGTTATTATTTCTATCTGTTTTATTATGTATGCTACAGTTTTAGTCTTGTGTGCCTGCCTGTGAGAAGTTTGACCATCAGTATTGCTGTTTGTGTTTGGTTAGGATGTATTTAGTTTCCAGGTGTCTCCTAACATGAATCCCATCAAGCTGAACGAGCTGGCAATCCGAAAACGTTTGACTATCCATGGAAAAGAAGATGAGGAAGTTGATCCTGCTGATTATGTGCTACAAGTCAGTGGAAGGCTGGAATATGTCTTTGGTGATCACCCATTAATTCAGTTCCAGGTACACAGAGTTTTCTGGAACTTGTAACAATTCTCCACTGCCTTGGCGAAAGCTGCTTCCTCCCATCTGTCCCGTCCCATTATTGAGCAGTGACATCTCCCTCCTCGTGTCTGCAGCCCTCTGCAGTTGTAAAACACATGAGCACCATTCCCTTTGCCCTCTGGAATGAATTCTTTGTTTCTTTGGTCTGGAAGTTGCTGTGGAAATGGCTGCTAACAACTGTCTTCCCTGGGCTTTCAGTATATCCGCAACTGTGTGATGAACAGGACCCTTCCCCAGCTGACCCTGGTGGAGTGCTGCACCATAAAGAAGATGTGTGAGCAGGAGATGATTGCCATAGAAGCTGCCATAAACCGAAAATCCTCCAACCTTCCTCTTCCTCTGCCACCAAAAAAAACAAGAGCGACAACTGTGAGTTCCTGGAGAGAATGTCTGGCACCCAAGGGGAGCAGTGACTGCGGGATATAGATCACAGTGCCTGGGGTTTGTGCTGTGACCGCTGTGTTCCAGTGTAGGTCACCTGGGTGGGCTCAGAACCTCCTGTGGTTTGGGAGATTTACCTCAGAAACAGAAATGTGGGACAGATCTTTGCTCTGTTACACACCCTGCAGTTATTCAGAATGATAAATTTTGAATTGTCAGGGTGTAGTACATGATGTATGTTCTCACCCCCAGCTCTCTTCCAGCTGAGTTTTTACTTTGTCTCCTCTTGTAGCTAGGATAACCAATTTATCTTTGAAGATTTCAAATTGGTTTTTAATTGCATTTTTTTGGTTTGTATTTGATATTTTTGCCTAAAATTCTTAGCTTACAAAATAAGTCTCAATGTTACAGTGTTGAAGTGTCTTGTATCTTGTATGAACTTGTATCTTCATTTTTTTCTCAGAGTGTGTGGGATATTTCCAACCCTTTCAAGATTATTCTATTAAAGGGTAATAAACTAAACACAGAAGAAAATGCCAAAGTAAGTAACTGTCTGGTATCAGAAGACATTCTGTTCATCATTTTAATGATTTTCAATGCTAAGTCAATCATACAGATTTTAGCATTTTTATTTATTCCCAATTGCACTGGTAGCATTGGTCAAAATCTGGCTTTATTGCTGAAAAATTCCTTTATTGCCTGAGGTTAGATATGTGCATTGGAACATTACAGTCATTGTGGCAGTATGACATAAGTGTTCATTGGTATTTGATTTTTTAAAACATGGTTTCTCTAAAAATGCTGGCAGTGGTGTGAAGTGAGCTCATCTGAAATAGATTGTCATAAACACCTGACACGAGTAAATTAAATATTAAATGTTTTTAACGTGGTATTTTTTTAGTCCTGAATATATTCTGTATGTCTAAACTTGGACTGTGTGCTTCTCTACAATCTGTCTTTTATTTTCTTCACATGAGGAGCACAAAGAAAGAAAGCTGGAGTATCATTTCCTGTAAAAATATACATGACTGGGCTACTGACTGCTGTACAGACCACAAGTTGTTAACACGTGGGAATTTATTGCACAGCTGCTTTAATGCCTTACAAAACACTTGCCTGTGAGGTAGAACAACATTAAACTCCTTTATGGGTTTAGAAATCAGTAAATTGTGTAGCCAACCCTGTACATAAGGAAGATACCCAGTTAACCATTGGTATTTGCTGTTCTCGTGCTTTATTCAGGCTACTTGATGCATTTTTTTCATTCAAAACTGTTGTTACAACCTCCTTGTAAATTAGCAATCCTGCATTTTGGTCAACACCAAAAAGTTCTCAATTTCCAATAAATGAGTCATAGTTACATTTTAATACTGGAGACACTGTGATTGTGGAAATGGTTGGCTGCAAAACCAAATGCTTCTCTCTTCTTTGTCTAAAACATTGTTTAGCTAGTTCCAATATCTTCTTAACTCTGTTCTGTAGATTCTTAAGTTTTTAAAAGGAAAGATAAAAAAGCTGGTGGATTCTGGAAGCAACATGGCTATGAGGAGTTTCTAAGGTGTTTTTTTCATGCTTAGAAAAGTGACTTTTGGTTAATTTCAGTATGCTTTTAGGGGAAACACCATAATAGTATTTTTTAAGCTTGAGAAGAAACAGGAAAAACTGGCAGTTCTTTTGTATTGGCACCTGTGGGCACCATCTAAATGTTATTTGGTATTTGGAATGCTTTTTAGTCTTGAAAAATTAAGTCCTGTGCGTGACCTAGGACAAGAATAAATGCAGTGACCCTGCAAACCTGTGCGTGTTTCCCTGCCTTGTCTGTCTACAGTGTTACAAAATTGTAACTATTGAGAATGTGTTTGTTATCCAGTCCTGATTCTAAGGCTGTTTAATTCACTGCCATTGTTCCTTTAGCCCCACTGTGCTGTGGATAAGCCAATATTCATCCATTTCTGCTGAAACCACCAGCAAGGTTCACAAATGCAGCATTTGTAGTGGGGAACAAAACATTTGTCAGCTGGGTAGCACTGCCCCAGTGTGAGCTGGGTTGGGGACATCCACCTAGGGCACAAGTGACCTTACCCAGCAGTCCAACACTCCATTTTCCAAATACATGACATTGTGTTGCCCTGATTTTTCAGCTTTCTCTTCTGTTTCACAGTGTCATAGTTTAGGTTTTTTCTCATGCTTTGGGTGATGTAAACAAAGCCAGTGTTTTCCTAGTTTCAAGGAAAGTTTTCATGCCTGTTCTTAGAGATATGGGCAGCTGACGGACAGTTGTCTTGACTAATGGGATGCGGAGAGGTGTCAACCTTCTCCCCCAGTCCCTGGCCTTTGTAGAAATACTATATAATAGAGTCAGACCCTTTTAATAAAACAGTTTTGTGCCTTCTGATCAAGTGAGTGTGTGTGTCTGTGTGTGTGACAAACAGTGTCATCATTGAAAATTGCTTTTCTTTTGTCTTGGTCTTTGGACACCCCGACAGTACACACCACTTCATTCATAAAAGATACATGTCAAAATGAAAAGAAAAAAATTGAGATGCAATCCCTTACATTAACAAGATGAGAAGTCATAGAATTAGAGAGATGAATTATTTTTTTACCCAAAACGACTATCAAATTTAATCTCTCTCTATTTCCCTTGCAGTGCTCAGCAATAATATGATAGCTTAAAGGGAATGTGGGGAAGGTTGATTCAGGAGCAGAGGGAACCAGAAACATCAGATCACTTTTACACATTTAACATTGAGAACTTCTTTTTGGTGTTGACCAAAAGATTACATTTGTGGGTTTTTCTCTCTCTGTGTCTCTCTCTCACACTGGTATTTTGGAAGGCCACCTGAAAGAAGTTGGCACATTTCACTCTGCAGTATTCTGTGTATATATGTTATTGAACAGAAAAGTAGAAATGAAACAGAGAAATTAAGAAAGAACAGAAAAACATCTTAGCATTGATCAGTGCCAGTAACTCTGCCTTCTTTGTCTAGCCCTCCTTCTCCTTTCCTGATTCTTATTTTCATTGTAAAGGCTACCTGGTTTTGTTGGTTTCTGGGTACTAAAGACAAAACAAACCCTGGAAATCACTTACATTGTCATTACTATTACAGGTGACTCCTGGTGGTAGGGTCAGCAGTGTTCCCTCTATACATTTTTAGAAATAGTTGAAAAAAAAAAGTGAGATTTTTCTTAAGCTGAAAAAAACCCCAAACATTTCTCGTTCAGAGGCACAGATTGGTTCTACCTGGAGATTTTAATTTGTACTCCGAAAATCAGTATTAACTTCTTCATTCTGCATAGTTGTTTGATGGAATTCATATGTATGTATGTTCTTTATTACTCTTCTATGCAAAATTCTGTAGGTTCTGTGACAAGCTTAAAATCTCTCATTTCTTTACGACAGGTTCATGTTAGGGCTGGTCTTTTCCATGGCACAGAGCTCCTTTGTAAAACAATTGTAAGCACAGAAATATCTGGGAGAAGTGACCACGTTTGGAATGAAGTGCTGGAGTTTGAAATCAATGTCTGTGATCTGCCAAGGATGGCAAGGCTCTGCTTTGCTGTTTATGCTGTCATGGATAAGATGAAAACGAAAAAGTCCACCAAGGCAATGAATCCTTCCAAATACCAAACCATTAGGAAAGCAGGAAAAGTGGTAATTATTTGTTTTTCTTGAATGACTACCTAGTTATATCAAAGTGAACATCCAGAAATCTTCCCTTATCCTCACTTTAGTGCTCAAGAATGCAAAATGAAAAAAAAAAGGTATTAAGAAGAGCGTATGTATTAAGAATTGCACATCTTAGTATGAAACGTTTGATGCTTCTCAGTGATTAATTGCTTCTCTGAAAGGCATCACCATTTCAAAAAAGCCCCAAGCCACCCTCTCAATTTTATATATATTGCAGTGTTTTCTGTGTAGTAACTTTTGCTGCATCTTTGTTTCCATATAACAATTCTTTCCTTTGGCAGCATTATCCTGTAGCCTGGGTAAATACCATGGTGTTTGATTATAAAGGACACTTGAGGAATGGAGAACTGGTACTGCACAGCTGGTCATCATTTCCTGGTAAACCTCAGCTTTTCAGATTTGGACTTTTAAATGTGGGAGAGTGGGATCCAATAGCAGAATATTTACTGTGTGCATGTTCAGTTCTGTTGTAATAATCTCTTTATTACTTGTAATTTTCATGTGGACAAATATACAACATTTTAATCTCTTTCCTGAAAGTATTGTTTAGCAGGGAAGAGGAATAGCAAGAGCCTGCTTGGAGGTAGTGTTCTAAAGTTTCATCTGTTATGGAAGGAAAGCCACATAAAATTGATGCATGTTTATATCTGCTGTTACTTGTTTTTAAGGTACAGTTCAGGTTTCATTTGGTCCCTGTGCCATGCACCCCAAATTGAATCGATCAGTTATAATGTAAGTGATAGTATTTGCATCAGCAAAAATTGAGAATTAGAATTTTGGCTTGTTCTGTGATACTGAGATCAATTAGTGGGAGTGTCTGGAGCCTCTGTGTCACTCTTGATCCCATCCTGAGGAACCCTGTGCCAGCCTGGCTGGCCTGAAGCTCTGCTCTCCATTTGATCCAGAGGATGTGTGCTGCTTTGCCCGAGCTGCAGATCTCACTGGGATTTGTTTCAGTGTAGGGGTAGCTCAGCCTCTCTGGGCTGTTACGTGTTTACTTCAGGAAATCAGTTTCTCATGAGGTGATAATCCAACATTTGGGAACGCAGTAGGTGGTTTATGCTGGAAATACAGAGCATTGCACTAAAAGTGCTGTGCAGCAAAACGTGCCCTGTAGGGAAATTATTTTTTACTGCATGCCTGGCCTGTAATATTAACTGTTCTGCATGTGTTTCAGATGAACTTGAAGAAATGCTGAATCCCATGGGAACCGTCCAGACCAACCCTTACACTGAAAATGCAACAGCTTTGCACATTAGATTTCAGGAATATTCAAAACAACCTATTAATTACCCTCCCTTTGATAAGGTAAGAGATGATCTAAAGAACACTCATGAATGCTTATGTGGAAATAGCTGTTTCTTCTTTCCTTTCAACACTGCCTTTTCCGGTGAATTCCACTTTTCCTGCCTTTTAGTCACCATGCTGCAGTTTGTTAAACTTGCACCGCCTTAGTGGCAGTGCTCGACTTCAGGGTCTATTTTGAAAATGTACACTTTTAAAAGTGGTCTGTACGTGGTCTTTTGAAGGTCAGAAGCGAATCACTTTCCCATATGAATGATCTTACAAAAAGCTAAATTTATCTGCTGTTCTGGAAATCTTCAAACTGTGCTTGCCTATGATCTATAAAGATCTCTTCTTTCTTGGTACAGATGTGTGTTACCCACTCTTTGGGACACTGCCCTATGAGCTCAAGTCCTTTAAAGGATAAATGGACTCTTAATACTGTGTGCAAAGGGATTTCTGAAGGTCTGCTCTTGGACTAAATCCACTGAAGTGGGCCTGCAATTTTCTACAGATGAAGATAAGAATCTCTCTAGAAAGGAAGTGTATATTTGGAATACACATGGTTATTTCTGTAGTGTGAAGGATAGGTGGAAAGTTGTTCAGAAACTAGCAAAAAAAAGCTAAGACCTGGAAACAAGTAATGAAAAAGTCTTAAAACAGACTGCTAGTGATACATTATGAAAGTCAGGCTTAACTCATATACACATTAGTCTGAATTTTGGTTTGGGGAAAGTCAATAACAACCTAGAGAAACTGCCTCTTTTTTTGGTTTTTTGTTTGTTTATTTTGTGGGGTTTTTTTGGGGTTTTTTTGTTTGATTTGGTTTGGGTTTTTTTGGAGGATTTTGCACCTTTTTGAGGCATGAACAAAAAGACTGAAATTACCAAGCTTTATCATCTTGTTCAAAGGCAGATTTGGGATTTAAGGTTCATAAAAATGAAATCAAGTAACAAGATAAAGGTTTCTTTTGTTTCAGTTTGGACTGGCAGCATTTCCCCCTCCTTGTCAGCCCAGTACATTTTTCTTTTATTCAAACAGCATTGTAAATGCAGTAAGAGCTAAACCAGCACTGGCCAATTGCTGCCTTCTTTGTGGCTGACCGGTTAATGCTTCATAGTGGGCATATTTTATCCAGCTTTGGTATTGCTTTATTTGTAATGCTTAAAGGTTTTTGCTCATTACACTTATATGCATTAATTTCTAAAGAAGAAAATTGATGTACATATTACAGACAGGCTAAGTAAAAGCGTGTCTCTCTAGTAATCACATATTTGTTCTGGCTCTGGTGTTTCTTTTCTTTGTCCCTGCAATACCAAGTCCTCAGGAAGATAAAACCCTGGGCTGAATGCAGCCAATAGGTTTTACTGGGTGAGACAGAGAGTGCAGTGACATTAAGGTAGGGTCTAATGGTCTTCACCCCTTGTAATTTCAGCTCCATTCAACTCAGTCTCCTAAAGATTCTCTTGATGAAGGTTCTGTGGAATAAGGAGTGACATTGCAGCTGCTGGAATTACATCAGCTGAGGATCTGTCTCTCACAATGCTCCAGCTGAGACTTGCTTGCTCTATGGCTGCTTCTCATTTTCCCAGTGTTGTTGCTTGTTTCTGCCAAGAAAACAAAGAATGAGATGCCAGATTTTTGTTTTGAGAAACATAATGTGCAAAAATAGATGAATCTTTTTGATCGTATCATCAACCTGCTTGCACAGCGAGGAGCTGTTTGGGGCTGGGGGAGCAAAAGTGCCCGGACCAGGGATAAGAAACCTGTCTGAGACAGGAGCCACATGTGGGGCTTGTCCATGGCCAGTGCCGCAGGCACGTCATGGGGCTCAGGGTACACTTAAACAAAGCTGGACTTGCAAAGACTTGGAAAGTCTATTTGCAAACAGAGTAACTCTCTGCAAAGCATGGGGAGGCAAGAATCAAACATCGAATTAGGACACTGTGGTTCTGTTTATGCATGTTTTCACACACAGCATGTAAATAAGCTTTTTAGCCAAGTAGCAGATGTAATACATGATATTAATGAGATTTTCATACAGAGAAAAGAAATAAAACAAGTTAGGATGCCTTTCTAAGGATTTTAGCTGCTGGGTATTTATGCTCCGATGATTGCAGTCTTGTTGTTTCTCGTGTTGTCTGAGTAAAGACGACACAAGTCTTGCTGAACCTGGGGGTGCTGTTGTATTCCTGGTGATGGGAAAGGCAGAGCTCTCAGGAAAAGATGCTGGAGTCCCTTAGACTTTTTTCTTTATCGAGATTTTATTTTATGATTTCTTCCTCGAAGCAGCAGCATCTGACAGCTGCAGATAGACATACCTGGCCAGTTCAAATTGTTACACCTGGCTTGGTTGCACATTGAAGAACTGCATTTACTTCTAGACTTAATTCTCCATTATGGGTTATTGCGTGAACTTCAAAAACCAAGTAGAATGTTCAAAAGGAAAATAAAAAAGGAGGGGAGATCCAAGATCTAGAGAAGTACCTGGACACACCGATGGAGATGATATGGGCAGTCTGAGAGCGTGGTGAAAGGAGTGGGCTTGTTGGTTCTTGCTGGCCTTGAGGCCTAGAAACATGGATCCATGGGCATGGAAACAGTGCCCCTGGAAACTGCCTAAGTAGAGGTGAGAAAGTGAAGGATAACTTAGAGTTGAGGAATTGGTTTGCTGTGGTGAAAAATAAGGAGGAAATGCAGAAACAGAAAGCAAGATGTCATCAGGAAGGCTGTTTAATTTAGCCCAGGAGTGATCAGAAAGGAAATAATTGAGGTCATCATGAGCCCTGCTGTTCCTGATCTCCCTAGTCCTGCGGATGAGAAAAGGGACACTGCACACGAGTCCATGTTATACCACTGGATATACAAAACTGCCTAAAGATAGCAACATTTCCTTTTCTGCTTCACTTCTGTAATGCTTATTCTAGCAATGCAGTCAGATTTGTCATTAAATCTAATGTATTTTAAACCAATTTCTTGCAGATACTTGAAAAGGCAGCTGAGATTGCAAGAAATAGTGACAATGCTGCAATGGCGGTGAGCATCATCTAAAGACTATTTTAAAATTATTTTCTGTGTTTCTTTGGTTCTTATCTTCTGCGTAAATCTAGAAATAAATAAGTCAACTACTCAAATAGCAATTCTACTGGCTCTGTTTTCTTATATAATTCACTTTGATGAACTGCTTTAAAATTCAGATACGTATCTGGTTTTTCCTATATATTTTGGACTTGTCTCTATTTTGTCAAAAAGCTACATACTCTGGATTTGGAAGACAACTAAGATTTACATTAGATCTGGAACACAGTTTAGGACTAGAAGACCAAAATAAGTGTCTGTCTACTTGGCAACTGTGTTTTCTTTTGATTGTTGCAAAAGTGGTTTTTTTGTTTCTAATGAAAAGAAATAATAATTCATTTATCTAAATTTGCTCATTTGAAAAATAGAAGCGTATGCATACTAAATGAGAGTGCTCCTTGTTGGAGTTGGAAAACAGAAATATTGCCATCTAGTGTCCTTAACTCTAAAGTTAAGCTATTTTTTTCAGAAAGTTCTGCACACTGGATTTGGAATCTGTTACTTACAGTGCCTCCAGTAAGGAATCTGGAAGAAAGGCACAGTGGTCATTTCCCTGTGTTTCATGAGTTTTTATCTGATTTTTTTTCCGCTCTAGGGTTGCTGGTATTTCAGCTATCATACTAGAATCTTACTGAATTTATCACAACATTCTGCATCTCTCATTTCCTAGGGTCGAGGTGGTAAGAAGTTTTATGTTGTGCTAAAAGATATAATGGAAAGGGATCCTTTGTCTCAGCTTTGTGAAAATGAAATGGATCTCATTTGGACTTTGAGATATGACTGTCGTGAAAATTTCCCACAATCGTTGCCAAAACTGCTGCTCTCTTTAAAGTGGAACAAACTTGAGGATGTTGCTCAGGTAAGGGAAAAGACAACGATGATGGGGAAAAAAGCTTCAGTTAAATCATCAGTAAATAGGATTTCTTTCCCAAGTGTAGCCAGTTTGATATGGTGATGTTGTGTAAGCTGGAGTTCAGTGTCTGACTTCTGCAGCCTGGACATGTAAAGAAGAATTTGTTCTCTTTAAAGAAACCCCATAAACGGAAACAAAAATGCATTTCAGAGGTCTTCTGAATGATGAGAAAAGCACAGTAGATATTTATACAGACTAATGTTAACACCTTATGCTCAAATTTGATATTAAAAGCAAGAATTTCAGGCTCATCCAGTGCCGGCCCATGCTCCAGCTCAGTCAGCCCGGGCTGGGCTGTGCCCAGCTAAGCTGGGAGCATCTCCACCAGTGGAGCCTCCACAGGCTCTGGGCAGCAAAGTGCCTGACCACCCTCATAGCAAGGCTGGATTTTTTATAAGGCTATTGTAAAAAAAACCCTTTTAAATCAAGATCTGAAATACAACTTCTTTTGAAAATTGTTAAGCTTCTCAAATACTATAAAATACACATCTCAGACTGGGTGATTAAACCTCACTGAGGCAGAGAGATGTTTTGTCTAAGAGATGTGAGACACACCAGTGCTACAAAACACATCATTCTCATCCTGTCTCTTTGACAATATGGAGCCTCTTTGAAGTAACTTTTAAGGATGTGAGGCTGGTGCTGTGATACAAGGTGCATTTTCAATAAAATTGTTTCATGTTTGCTCTACAGATGTTCAAGGTTATTTCATTATACTGTAAAGAGGTTGGTGTAGCTGCCTTTTGCTGCTGTATTTACCCAAAAAGAACCCAACTCTCGGGATACTTTTTGGGAATAGGTTGAACTTTAATACAGGAAAAATTATATGAGCTCATAGTAAGACCATCTCTGCTTAATAGACTGATTTTAAAAGTAATAAAGTTACAGGTTTCTGGGTTGGTATTGGAATGTTTTAGTCAGATTGTGTACAGAGAAGTTTGGACCAAACTAAAAAATCTGTCCAAAGATATCAAGCATAGCACTTGCTCCGGTGGAGCCAGGCATTGCTCTGGTCTTCCTGACAGAATTCACACATAAATGATGCTCAGCTTCTTGCAGATCACTACACTGAGATAGTGTTTATGTCTTTCCCTGAGGCTCATTTTAAAAATTTTCAACTACCTTTTTTGAATTTTCATTAACTTTGAGCTAAAAAGCATTTGCTGTGAAGGGTTATGACTGATGGTCTAAAATTCTATTGCACCTTAGCATTCTGGCCTTCACCTGTTACAAGTTACGTGTTCTTGGGAAAAAAAAAGGCTGTCACTCCATGAAAATCCGTCTTCTGTCTGTCCATCATACGATTTTTGTGATTATCCCGTCAGTCAGAGTCTTAGTTTGCTCCAGCAGAGAGTTAATTTTCTACTACATCCTTCCTACCAGCTAGGTGTACGTGGTCTGTGAACTTCTAAAAATACATGGAATTTCATCCCAGCTCCTTGTCTGTGCCATGAACACTACAGTAACAAAATGGAGCACCTACACATTCCTTGCTCACTTGTGTTCTTTCATGTGCAAGAATCCTGTTCCTTAGTAGTTCCATTACTTCTGAATTTATTGTTCATTATTAAAAGTTATCTGGAAATCAAAACTGTCGAAATACAAGCAGGCACTTGTTTGCTCCTTAAAATATATGAAGGAAAATGCCTTCTGAGTGCTGGGGCTTTGAAATATGGCCCTTGGTGGCAGTTTTGAAAAGTTACTTGAAGTATGGATATTAGCTAACAGCTCAAAGTCCTTTACATTTGGAAACGTTAAATATTATATATGCATAAACTTTTTTATTTACACAGATGGCTGAAAATATGTAGTTGTCTTGTTACTGTGTACTTTCTGGAAGGAATATAATATTTATGTTTGCAATAGACAATAGTGCAGTTCATATCATAATATTGGTGTTGGCAGTGCGGAAAGTCTCTTTGAAAAATGAGATCTTACCTTAAACATGCTGAATATTTCTGTAGTACATAGACATGTCAGTACTCCAAATGATTTACCTTTTCAGGTAAGGCAAGACAGCCTCATGAATTTTAGGAATTCCAAAATTAACAGGATTCATCATTTACTTCCCAGTAAAATTAAATATTTGCTGTACTCACTGTAGTTGTCTGCTACAATGTGCACACTGTCATACCAAAAATTGTTTTAATGCCCATTTTTGGATGTATTTCAGTAAAAGTCTTGACACTTCAAGCAAGAAGTTTAAAAAACCCCAAACACAATACAATAAAACAACAAAGCCCAGGGAAGCAATCAAACATGAGCTGTTTATAAGAAAAAGCAATCAAACACCAGCTGTTTGTAAGCAAATGGATTTTAAAACTATATTCCTGTTTTTATTAGTGCAGGTTAAAAACAGTGAGATTCTTTTAGAAATGGACTCTCATATTTTGCTGTAGACTGTCTTTACTCTCTTAGTTCAATGGTCCATGAAGTTATGTCCATTGGATTCACACAGCTTTTCTGAATTATTTACCAAGCCCTTGTTGGATTTGCAGGGTTTCAGTAGAAGGGTTGCACAGAAGGAATTGCCCTTACGGCTGCCATAACCTCCCTGCTCAGCAGAGTAGCAGGATGGCAGAACTTGTTAGGAGAATGCACAGGCAGTACTTCTTCTCAAAGCAGAATTAAAACAACAACAAAAAAAAGCTAAAAGTTGGTTTTTTTTTAAATCCACTTGCTTTCACTGAAGTGACACCATCATTACTGAAAGTAGAGAAAGGACAACTGAAATACTTGAAATAACTGGAATAAAAATACTGGCCTGTGCTTGACTGTATTGTTTCATATAGTCTTGTTAGGGAAGAAATTGTGGTTATTTCTTTATAGAAGAAAATATTGATACACTAAGGCCAACTTCGAGTTTTCTCTGAAACATTGCATTATTCATTCTCATTGTAGCCACCTGCGCAATGATTTCAGCAAAGGGAGGAGCTCTATATTTTCAAATCATCTTCCCAGTAAATGTACCCGCTGTGGACCATGATTTTCACTGCCTGATCTGAGGCATGTGGGGCCACTTGAGCTCATCTTTTCAGACTGTTTCAGGTTCTCCATTTCAGTCATTCAGTATTAACAAAATGTCTCTATCTTTTTGCTGGTTCTGCACCTGATTTACAGTAGATTGTGTAGAAATTCCGATAGTTTTGGTTTGGAGCCTGTGACTGTCTGACAAGCAGAGCTGCTGTTTGCATTTGCAGTGTCTGCTTTGTGTATTAAATATCAGGGTTAGTATTTCCTGCAGAATTTCAGTGCCAGTGTTCCGGCTATGGAAATGTCAGTGGCGGCAGTCCTTGACATCAGGACTGGCATTGCTGACCCTTGCTGGGTCAGTAGATTTTGGAGTGTATTTTTGAGTGTATTTTTCTGTGGGAATGTGACATCTATGTTTAAAACACTTTTTTTTTTTTTTGGTAAAGTTTTGTTTTACATCGTTAAGAGTTGTGCATGTGTCCATACCTGTATTTGCCCATGGAAACAGTTTAGCTGATCCTTTCCTCCACTTCTGGAGCTGCAGCACAGCCCTGGCTTTGTGCTGTGATTCATGCCCATTTCTTGCCTTCTGGATTTCACCAAATGATGACTCAATTCAGAATCTGCCCCCAAGGTGTATAAATGGTGTTATGAACACACCTGTTACATGTGGGCTGAGAATGAGAACTCGTGTTTGTCATACTGGGACTGGAAGCAGGAGTTGATGTGTGACAAAGCAGAAATAAAGATTTTTCACTGCTGTAAAGTCATTATGAAATCAGTAGAAAAACAAGATCTTCCTAATTACTCAGATTTTGTAAGTTGGTATTGAAATAGGAAATAAGCTGTGTTATCTGATTTGTAGGGAAGGGTATAATTATCATGACCTATTCCTACAGAAAGAAACATCATATGCTGTTGATACTCTGGATTTATACTAACATGCATTTATATTAATGTGCATTAAAGGGTTTTTTTGTATTTATAATGCACTATTTCAGTGATACAACTCTATACATATTGCTCTCAGCAGGTAGCTGTGAGCTTCATAATAATGCAATAAAATCAGTTTATTTCATGAGACCTCTAAATGTTGTTTTTGGTAGTCCAAAGTTATGCATCACTGTATTCTGTTGGTTTTTTTTTTCAACGCATTATTGTCATCAGTCTAGGGATTCTTTCTTTGTTTTAATAGCTAACCTGACTATTTTTTTTTGGGGGGGGGGGTGGGGGGGGGGGGGG
>WBMY01007220.1:244703-339162 GCA_013397315.1 Donacobius atricapilla | reverse complement strand
TTCTGCAATTTAAGCTCATTACTATTCACAGTGAATGTGCAAAAAGGCTCCATCAGTTGAGGGGGACAAATATCTTTGCTAAAGAAAGCTCTCTCTCAACAAACCCCTTTTTTTTTGTCCTTAGTTTCACTGTTACCAAAACTTTCACTGTTACCAAGATGGTTATATGTTTATGAGAGCACTTACAAAATACCTTATTTTTATTGAATGTCTGTTTTAAAACCACACATACCTAGTGTTACCTAATTTTTGTTTACTGTGCTTTGTGTCTGCATGTGAAGAAACAGGTTTTTCAGACTACAATTAATCTGCATCATTTTGAAGAGTGAGAAAATCAGAAGTGGACCAGTTACCCCAAATTATTTCTCTCCATTCTACTACCCCAGCCCCCTCATGGCAGCTGGTCACTGTCTTCTGTTCATTTGAGTGCCTTTCTGAGCAATGAAACCCACCTGTGTCCTTACCTGTCACCTTTTTCTTGGAACAGCTTCAGGCCCTCCTGCAGATCTGGCCCAAGCTGCTGCCCAGGGAGGCTTTGGAGCTGCTGGATTTCAATTACCCCGACCAGTACGTCAGGGAATATGCAGTGGGGTGTTTGAGGCAGATGAGGTAGGTGAGGGTTTCTGGAGTGCCAGACTTCATTCTATCTGCTCCTAGGATAAAACAACCCCAAGGGGAAAGAGCTGAACACACTGCCTGCCATGAAGAGGTGGCCAGATAAAGCAGTCTGATTTCTGGATAGGCTCACTGGCAGCTAAATAAAACCACCTGATTCTGACACATTGTAGGAAATGATGATTATTTTCCACGTTGCAAAGAGAGCACCAGTGCACCTTTGTCCCAGAGAGGACTG
Organism: Donacobius atricapilla; assembly: GCA_013397315.1. Lineage (NCBI taxonomy): Eukaryota > Metazoa > Chordata > Aves > Passeriformes > Mimidae > Donacobius > Donacobius atricapilla. The sequence continues at coordinate 338,309 of WBMY01007220.1, read as the reverse complement.
GGTGTTCATCCCTTGAGAGCAAGAAGCTCAGAGAAATGTTTTAATAACAAAAAGAAATATTCCTGGAGTCAAATACTGTAACACCTGGCACCCAGCCACCTCCACTCTGGCTGTGCCATTTAATAAGAATGTGAACTGCAGCATGTTATAAATCATTAGAGAATCACTGTGTTGGTTTTGATTCACAGGAGCCTTCGTTCTCTGCAGTTCTTCCCTTTTTGCATTTCATTTGCTCTCCACTGTAACCTAGGGCAGGACTTGTGTAACATTATCATTACTACACATTTCCTGTCCTTGAATTCTGAATTCTCTGTGGTGAATAGTTTAGTAATTAATTTTTAATGGTCAAGGATAGACTCTTGGGGTAAAAAAAATTAAATATTTTGACTTCTTTCAAATCCAAACAAGGAATTTGGCTGCTGGGCTATCCTAAGAATGCGTTTGGAATTGTTACCATCTGGAAGTTGCACTAAGTTGTGTGTTGTCCTTCTCTGTGTGATGGAAAAACTGGGAGATGCTCTTGGTATTGAACCAAATCCTGTCACTCTTGGGTTTGTCATAGCACCTGGATTTCTGGAGTATCACTAATCTAGCTACTCTCTTACTAACTGCTTTTATGTACCTCATTCTAGTGATGAAGAGCTCTCTCAGTATCTTCTCCAACTTGTGCAAGTGCTGAAGTATGAGCCTTTTCTGGATTGTGCGCTCTCCAGGTTTCTCCTGGAAAGAGCACTCGGCAATAGGAGAATAGGACAGATGTTGTTCTGGCACCTGAGGTAGGAGATTTTCCTTTCATCTTTCTGAAACTTGAGCCTGATTGGACTTTCAGATATGTTTTCTTGAGGATTTTTCTAAATGAGCCATTATCATAGTGCCCCACAACTCCTCTTTGTTTCTTTGTCTTTGGCATCTATAGATGAGACCTCTCATTAAAATTAAATTAGAGTGGTGTGTAATCTACTCTTGGATGAAAGTATTCCAAATTGCATTCAGCTCTGACTACCTGATGACTTAGATTTGTAAATACCTCTCGTATTTGTTTTGGCTGTGGATGCAGTAAAAGCACAGTATTTGTACCTCACGCTTGGGAAAAATTATTATTGTTGCAAGTCTAACAGAAAATAAAAGCTGTGTTGTGTGTTCTTGCTACTTTTAACGTGCAGTTTTATGAATGGCAGAAGCCTTGCAGAATGGACTGGAATAGGTTGGTTAGGTTGATTCTGTCTTTAGAACACAATTATTATTAATATTTCTAGCTAAAAAGAGCAAGTGTTACATGAAAAGATTGTGGAGGATAGTTAGCTCTGATACAAAGTTCAGTGGTTTGTTTCAAAGGGTTCTTCTTCAGGCAAATCAGGCTTTTCCCTTACAAAGGTTGGAGAATGTGTGCTTTAAAGTCAGTCCTTCAGTGACTTCTCAGTGCTGCTCTGAATAAAAGGGGGTCCTAAAGCAGGTATTCAGTCACCACCTCTTGGCATGAACACTGCTGCCTCCAGAGCAGTCCGGAGCCTTGAAACAAGGATCCTGCAACCAAACTGGGCTGTCCTCATTGTCTCCAGCACACTGGGGTCCTGGCACTTCCTAAGAAATCTGGCTTTTTGTTTTAGCTACGTGACCGTGAGGTGTTTTAATGTTTGTTCTGGAATGTTTGAAGGACTGGAACGATGCAGTTGTATCAGTGCTGTAGTCTGATGAGCAGCTTTTCCCCTTGCAGGTCGGAGATTCACATCCCTGCTGTGTCGGTGCAGTTTGGTTTGATACTGGAGGCTTATTGCAGGGGGAGCGTGGCTCACATGAAGGTGCTGGCTAAACAGGTAGGGAGCTCCCTTTCCTGTCATCCTGACCTGTGCAAGCCTGGAACTCCCATCCTTATTCCATTGCTCCTGGAAGGGCATATTGGCTGCCTTGACAAAGTTGGGCAGTGCGGAGGAGGAGGAGGCATGAGTGACACAGGGAATTAAAAGGGCTGAGTGATGGAGCAGCCTCTGTGGCACGTAGGTAGCCAGGGCTCCTCAGGGAGCTGGTTTTACAGTGCTCTAAGACCTGTGAGACACCTTCAGCATTGTCTGTGTGTTCTGGACACAACAGAGACTCTCTAGATTAACTACAGAAGGGCTTCTGTGCATTTCAGGTTTTTCTCCCTGTAGGGGTAGCTTGTTCTAAATTTTATCTAGACTACTCCAGGACTACTTCCTGCAGCTTTGGCTTTTGTTAAAAGGCGTTGCAAATCACCCAAATACTCATTTTAGAGTTAATATAGATCTGTCATTTACACACACACACTAACACCAAAAAAGGGGACAAAGGAGAGATATATTTGCTTTTAAATACCCTAATAAGCATGAGAGGTTTGCTTTTGAAAGCACTAATAATTGTATCAGCAGATCATTAAGAGACACTCACAAATCACGTTTGAAGTCTCTAATGTGGTTTTATTGAGTTAATTTAGATTGTGATCTTAAAAATATTTGAAAAATGACCTCTCTTTGGAGTTAAAGTATTTACTGTATCAGGCCACAGAGATTGACTCAGTGGATGAGTAACTGGTGGTGATGTTTGTCTGCATTGAAACTGCTTTGGGAGCACATGGAACAGGGATGTTCTGTTGTGCTCTTTATTGCTGCAGCTCACAGGACGTGGAAAAGAGCATCTCTTCCATATGTGCTCGTTAGCATTGTCAAAATCATGAGAAGAGTAGGTGGTGAAATGCTTTAAGCAATAGACATAAGGTCAGTAAAGCTTTTGTGCACTTTACAGGAAGCAAATGTCAGTACAATCAAAGAAGGGGCAAAAAAATTCCCAACTGTGCAAACACGGAAGAAATTCAAAGTAGAAATACTTCAAAAAGTTCCTGTTTGTACAACACAGGTTCCATTTTGTTCCCTTGTCACTGATGTTTGTACAGCTCCTAGAATAGTGGAAAAGCGGAGCGCTTTTGGTTTTGACAGATGGCTGACCTGGCAGCTCTCCAGTGCCCAGTTTTATAATCAAACTCCATACAATTTCCACAGCATCCTGCCGGGCAGGGTTCAGGCTGTGGGAGGGGTGAGTTTTGACTCAGCACCTTGTAAGTCAGGCTGAAGCTTCCTTGTATAGAAAAGAGCTTTCAGAATTGTTACATTGCTGTTGTTCGCTAGAGAATCTGTGTATTGCTCAGCACCTTACTGGTGCAAACACGGTTGTTAGAAGAACTATTTGGTCAAAAAGTTGCTTAGATGTAGAAGTTGTATTTGCTGTATGTGCTATTTAGGTTTGTCAAAGGACTTTGCTCTGTCACTGTTACACATTTACATCACCAGTTTCCTTAGAGATTTTGGAACAGTAAAAAACTTTGCAAAACAGAAGGGGGAAAAGAAGTTAAACCCATCTGTATTATTGCAATTAATTGTCTTGACTTTTTACACATTTCTGAGGTTAAAACTTTGCTTAGTTGAGACGCTATAATTTAAACACTTTAGCCAATTAAAGCTTGTGTTCTGCCTGACTTTAGCAGGATTTTAATGACACACATTTAAGACTTTGCTCTGTGAAAATTGTCCGCAAGTGGTCACGTGGTTGTGCCTTGTTGGGTGCAACTTAATGCCAACAATGAAGTGTCTGCATCCACAGCTCACCTTGAGCAATGTCTCAGTTTGTTAGAGTAGGAAATAATCAGTATTTCTGTTACCTCAGTATGCCTAGGGGCACCTATGTTACGTGCTTTGTTGAAATAGGGAACTAAAAGTTGTACTTTGAAGAAGGAATTTGTGTTAATGTGTCATACATTAAAATGCCTCGTTGATTTTTTTGGAAATGTTAAGTCATGCTTTTAAAAGTGCCTCAAAGCTTAGGAGTTTTCATTTCATCAGTGTCTCTGTTAATTACAAAAATGGTATTTCTGAAACATGAGTGACTTAATTTCCATCCATTATTTCCAGTTTTAAAAGGTTGTAAAATTACTTAATACTTGATTTTGTTGTGAAATGGGATTTTACATGGTTACATCTCAAGTCAGAGCAATAACTCTTAATGATAAAAAATCTCTTTCAGGTGGAAGCCCTCAATAAAATGAAGACTTTAAATAGTCTAATTAAGCTGAATGCCATGAAGCAAAGCAAAGCAAAAGGCAAAGATGCAATGCATACATGCTTGAAACAAAATGCTTACAGAGAAGCACTTTCTGACCTCCAGTCTCCTCTGAATCCTTCTGTTATACTCTCAGAACTGCAGTAAGTAAAGAATGAGCACAATTTCACTGTAGCTGTGCATGGAAACAGTAGAGCAGGAACACATTTGTGTCTGAACTTCCTCTAGCTGCATTGTTCAGCACGTGCTGCCACAGGAAACTTCTCCTGTAGTGACAGAAGCTCTTCTGGGCATCTTCTGAAGTTAAGATACCAGTTAAATTAGAAGATTTTTGTGATCCACCATGAAACTTAATGCTGTGTTAGTCAATGCATTACCATGGCTAAACATATTTAAATATAAGCCTAAAAGTGAATTCGACTGCATTTCTAGATTGTTTTTAACAATAAGCACAAAGGCCACTAAAACTTTTCACAGCACTTAAATATAAAGTGTAAAAATTGATGGGAAAGGATATAAAGAAAACAATTTTCTCTGAAAATGAGGGCTTTTGATTTAAGTAGTAGAGATACATTCACCAGTCAGTGTCAAATATACTGCACATGTAACAAATTGTTCATCGCTTGGTCAGTGCTCATGGCATGGCAGCAAAATGAAAGCTGAAAGAGCATTTAAGTACTTACAGACTGGAAGTCTACATGTTTCTTATGTTCTGAACATCTGAATGTTTAGATCTTTTCAGGTGAATTATTCCTGTTTGACTAAAACTTTTGTCATATTTTCTTCTAGTGTTGAGAAGTGTAGATATATGGATTCTAAAATGAAGCCTCTCTGGATAGTGTACAACAACAAAATGTTTGGAGGAGATCTTGTAGGGATCATCTTTAAAAATGGTGATGGTAAGCAATGCTAGAAACTTTCAATTTTTCCTTTTCCTTCTTCTTTGGCATGTTTACACTTGAGCTGTATTATTCTGTATTGCCATAATGTAAAGCTGGATTATTCTGACATCAGTAAACACATTAAGCATCTTCTGGCTGAGTTTCAAAGCACAGACACTGCCAGTCAGGATGATGTAATTATAATTAATACCACTTTAACCCTTAGGCTGGGTGAGTATTTTTAGATGCCTTTTTCTGAAGGCCTTGGAGGCTTGAGGAAGTTTGTGAGGAATTGAAGCAGTGGTGTCACCTTTGGTTGCAGATCTCCGACAGGACATGTTGACACTCCAGATTCTGCGCTTGATGGACATTCTGTGGAAAGAGGCTGGCCTGGATCTCCGGTAAGGATCTCCTGAGGCCTGGTTTGTTTGGATGGAGGGTCTGCTTTTAGAAATAAAGCTTTCCTGTTTTTAGCACCTTCCCCACTGTCCTCTTTCTCCACATCTGTCAGGGTGCCCAGAGGTCTCAGCTGTCATGGCCAAGGTGAGCAGGCTGTGGGAAGTGTTGCCTCCACTCCTTCCTGCTGTGAGCAGAGCTCTCATTGCTGCTCACACCAGCACTTACAGCCACTGGGAACATAAGCAGCTCTGAGGTCACTTTCTCTTGTTGGTAAAACACTGTGTGGATGCCAGAATGCATTTTTCGAACCAGAAATATCTCTCTATCTTTCAAAGTCTCTTGCCAAGCAGCTTTCTTACTTTTGTATGCTTGATAAGGTAAATGTGACTTCTTTGAATGAATACTGGAACATTCCTAAGAGCAACAGTACCAGTCATTGCTCACTGTTGTCACACAACCCTCTAGTACATGGGAGACTTTTCCACCCAAATTTACAAACCAGTTTTAGGTAACATAATTCACAAATTCTAGTTGCACTTTAGGAAAGTAGTCCTAAAGAAGGTACTGGGTGTCATATTATTAGAAACCATTTTTAGTCATAAATTAAATTTTGTATGCCTGTGCAAGAGCTGAAATCCTTTGTGTTTAAATGTTGTTTACAAGTCTAGAAGTACTTCTATTTAAATATTGCCTGAAATACTTCATTTAGATTCTTGGAGCTCTTTTCAAATTTTTTGTGGTTCAAGTATAGTACTGGGAACTACATAAGGTACATAACATCAGCACAGGTAAGTAAAATTATCAACTTCTTACTTAGAATGCTTAAGGAGAGGTGGGAATATGAATTACAAATTGTTTCTGGAAAGGTACATTTGCGATGAGGTGGTTGAGTGTGTGTGAAGTCGAACACTAACTTGAGGAAACCTTAGGTCATTTATGTCATTGTAAATTGACTGTGAGGAGGCTGATCCAGCATTTGGGGGCAAGGACAGCCTCTGGCAGCTGTGGAATCGCAGTTGAGGCATTCCTCAGTAGCTGCCTTCCCAGGAGCTGTTTGTGATTCCAGCATGGGCCACACACCATGCATAGCAAACAGGAATAGTGACGAGAGTCATCAAATATGCTTTTCCTGACTAAGGCTTTTTTTTTTTAAATGCAACAAAGGAAAACCGAGAAGTAGCTCTGATGTCCAAGATTTTTCTTAAAACTCTGTGAGGAAAAAAAGTAGAAAGGGGAAGTTCCTAGTGAGAATTGAAGTTCTATATTTGGCCTCTTCAATTTGTTTGCTTAACTGGGAGCATCTTCCTTCCATTCATCCTGTCGTAGTTACCATTATGAATCCTGAGATTGAGGCAGGGTTACAGTTCAGTGCCTGTCAAAGAGAATAATCAGGCAATTGCCAAGAGGAGGCTCTGAAATTACCTTCCTTGGGAACAGAATTAGACAAAACAGCACTCTGAACACCCAGAGCAGGAGGGCACAGCCCTGAGGGTAAGGCTTTGGCATCTCTGTGTTCACAGCCTGCATCTCTCTCAAGAAGAGCCAACTCCAGAATCCATGAGCCAGCAGTGGTGGAGTGAGTTCTTTGCCATGTTCATGAGTAACTCAGGGGTTACTTTTTGCTTGGGTGAGAGGTATGGTCTCAGCTGAAAAAATAGCGTCAAAGAGCTGCTTTCCTGAAAAACACAGTGTCGTGTGCCCATACCAATGAGGGCAGCCTTTGCTTCTTGCCCTGTATTGTCCTTAGTTTCCCTGAAATTGTTTCCATTTGTGGATGCACAATGGATTTTGCACTTTTCAACTTTTTTCCACTGCGGAGAGTCTGGTAACTCCATCCAAGTAAAAGCAAGGCTTCTCACTCATGCCAGCAGTGTCGGAGCAGCTCTTGCTGCTACCTCTCCCCATCAGTCATGTTTTGCCACAAGCAGATTGTCCAGCTTCCATGAGGCATGGGTCAAACGGCAGCCGATGCACGACTGAGCTGGGACAGGATCAGTTCCCTTCTAACTGCACTGCAATCCACACTCAATTCTTTAGGAGTGATTGAAAATGAAACCTTAGCTCAGTCTGTCTAAAGCAGGCACGATATTCCCGGTGGGATTTCTCAGCTCTAAAGAGGAACGCCAAATATATATTGATTCTGAGAGCTGAAGGAGCAGAAATGTTTGTTTAATTGCCAGCTAATTTGTCTCATGGGTGACAAACAGGGCAGGGTGTGTATCAGAGGGGACACTTGTGTGCAGGAGGATGGTACCATGTAGGTCCTTCATCCTGGGCTCTCCCTGCGTGTGCACAGCTGAGGAAAGCCTGGGGTGTAGGATGAATCTGCTTCCCAGAACAGGACCAGCACCCAGACAAACACTGACACTTACAGGAGTCTGCCTTGGGTCAGTTCACCTCAAACATCATCCAGGTAGCAGAGAGAAATGAACAAAGCAAAAAGTATATTTTTTAGTTAATCCCCCACCTTAATTTCTAAGACAAACTTGCACCTGAACACTGAGCAGGAAATAGATGGCCTATTACAAATACATGTCACAGCAGAGAAGCACAACATCTGTCTTGCCAAGGATGCTGTGGGGTCTGTAGTGCTGCACCTCTCAGGAAAATTCTTGCATCAGAAAGTGTTTGGGCTGCTTTACCTCTGTTATAGCATCAAAGTTGTGTTAGTGGAGAAACAAGTGAAGTAACAGCAACAGAAAATCCTGAATTTGAGGAGTTTGGTCTGTGCCAAGTCACGTGTACTGTAGAAAATTGTCATAAAAGCACTTAATACTTGGATACTTTTTGACCAGATACAGGACATCCTCGAAAACACTTGTTTGTTTCAGTGCCTGTCTATAGTAGGTGTTCATCTCCCTTATGTGTGTGAGATCGGAGGTTTACGGCTGGGTATGAGTGAAATCAGAGTTCACACACATACCAAAAAATGTATTTGTTACAACTCTTAAACATGTCATCATTTTTTAACGTATTGGACCTGAAGTTACAAAGAATGTGATGATAAATCACCAGTATTTTGTGTGTGTTTGGAAGGGCACTGCTTTGGTGAATTAAACACTTGAAATAAAGAAGAGTTTTAAATGAGTGAAGAGAATTTTCTGTCCTACCCAGGATTTCAGTATTGATCGGTCCTTGGCTTTTGCTGGCTTTAAAAAGCTGGGAGCATATCCTGCTGACAGATGCTGAAGTCAGAAAGACCAGGATGAGATGGAAAGGGCCCAGAGGATTTGTCCCTAACTTGACTCCTGTCAAACTGTCTCTCTGACAAGGATGTTTTTTCCTGCAGTTGTAAGCACACAGTCCTCCAGGGGCTGGAGGCTTTCATCATTGCTCGCTTTTGAAGGGGAAGTTGTTGGCCGTGTGCCCGGTTCAGCCGAGCAGGGTGGGTTGCGGTGCCATGGAAGGAGGCCAGCGTGCACTTTAACCTGGCCAGCTTTGGCTCCCTTTTGTGCTGTGGCGATAAGGATGGGCAGAGCTTCCCCGTGCCCAGGGCAGTGCCAGCCACCCTCCTGCTCCTGGAGAGCCCTGCTCCGGGGAGAGGGCTAGGGCTGCGCACAGTCCAGCACAGAAATGGGAAGAATGTTCCAAGCCTGCACTTCTGCTGCTGTTTTGAAGTTGGGTGCTCTTGAAATACCCTGTTGAATCTGGTTTTCAGTGCACTTTGTTGCCAGTAGGGAAGAATCCCAGGCTATATCTTTACTGTTTCTGATGCCTTAGGATTTTAGCTTTTATGTTTTTCAAATCCTATACTTTAGTGTATAGCTCCAAACTCCATATAGAGTGTTAGTTATTGTCTTCACAAATTTGATCAGACAAAACAATCCCTCTGGGCCTGAAGCTCAAGGACACTTCACTGTCTCAGGCCCTGAAAGTATAAACAGAAGTGAANTGTGTGTGTGTGTGTATGTTATGTATGTCTGAAGGCACACACATCAATTTTAATATGTCCTGCAATTGTTTTTATACAGCTCTGTAAGTCAGTGAGGGCTAGTCTAAACCTTGTGTGCTGAAGTGTAGATTTTTGTTGGTATTCATTCTCTTATCCATGGCCCATGACCACAATTGAGATAATATTTTTGGCCTGAGCTGCCTGGCACAAGAGCAGACACCTCAATTTGTGATGCACTGCCTTTGAAAAGTTTGCTGTAAGTTCCCATTGCACATACTGAGCTCCTATCTCATGGGGTGTTGCCATTCTGTTCAGCTTTTTTAAGCATCCGGAGAGAGGAAATCTATTGGAAAAAACCACACTTACCTATTTATACACATCTCTCCTTGATTTCCGTCTTTAATTGTGTCTCATTGTAATGCAGTGACATGGTGAGAGGTATTTTCACTGGTCACAGGTGTGTTCTGAGATACCAAGCTAGTTAAGGGATGTATTCCTGTTTTCCATTGGGTTTCCATGCTACAGTTCAGTAAGAGCTGGAAAACATTCTTTATGTTAATATTTAGAAGGATTTCTAGCGTTTTTCTTTGAAGTAGGAAGACGGTAAAAAAGGATAAAAATCCTCTTTTGCGTTTCCAGCAATAATTTATGGGGAATGAGCTGGAGCAGGTCGGCGTCTGTCTGGGCAGGTACTCACAAATGCAGGCACAGGGCTCCCTCTGTGGCTCGTCTGGGGAAGTTACAAGAAAACTGGGTTCCAGTGAAAAGGAAAATTTAGGATTTTTAAAAGGTCTTCCTTTTTTGCATCTATGTACATAATAGGAAAAATGAACGTTTTAAATGTATTGCTGGTCTTTTACCTTTACAAGCAGTTCCCTTTGAGAGTTTATTGTTCACATGCATATTCAGCCACCTCCAAAAACTGTGTACACTGAAGAAACGTCTTGCTGTTTGAGGTTCTGACATGATTCTGTGTTTCCTTGCAGGATATTGCCCTATGGCTGTTTAGCAACTGGAGATCACTCTGGCCTCATTGAGGCTGTCTCTAGTTCAGAAACCATTGCTGACATTCAGTTGAACAGCAGCAACGTTGCTGCAGCTGCTGCCTTCAACAAGGACGCGCTCTTGAACTGGCTGAAGGAATACAATTTAGGGTAATTTCTACAGTTATTCTCTCAGCTACAGTATAAGCTACAAAATTCCTCTGAAGTTCCACTTTCAGTGTTGAGGAAGGTGTGGTTTCTTGCTAAATGTTTTTCTGGCCTGTCAAATTCTGCCTGAGATTCACGGTACCCTTGGGCCTGGCGTTTGCAGCATTTTGGCTGTGTGCTGTTGAGTAAGTTATATTAAATTTGGCAGCACAAACAAACCCAAGAAAACTATGTGGGTCTAAAGCCTGGATGTTGCCCTCCATGTTGCTTGTTCTCCACAGCTACCTTTACAGTATTTTTTTCCTCAGGTAATTCTGGTTTTACAGCATCCTAATAGACTTCTGGTTTAAACAAGCAAAAGTCCTTTCTGAGGCCAAGGCATGACGTGAATTCCAGCAGTGTGCACTAATACAATTTTCTCTGTGGTTACAGAGAGGACTTGGATCGAGCCATTGAAGAATTTACTCTGTCTTGTGCTGGCTACTGTGTAGCTACGTATGTGCTGGGAATTGGTGACAGACACAGTGACAATATCATGGTCAGGAAGAATGGGCAGGTAAAAATCCCTTCTGTAGGCAGAATGCTTTTGGTGTCTTTGGTGTGCAAGAGTTCTCTTGAGAACTTATAATTTCTTTAGTGCCTTGGTGGAAGAAAGGCCACACATGGTTAAGAACTGGTTCACTGAGGGTTGGAGAGAGCTTCAAGCAGAGGAAATGTAATACTGGGGGAAGGATAGAGCAAAGCCTGGTCCCTCAGCAGTTCTATATGGAGAGAGGCTGCTCTGTAGAGCTTTTACAGAACATCCAAGAGGCCTTTTAATGGTTCAGATTCATTGAATAAAAGTGATCTTAGGGTATCTTGCAAAAGACTGCCCTTAAAAATCCATGATTTGCATTTTGGAACAGTGTGGTTTCCCTGAAGTGAGTCTGTGCAGCTCAGCCCTGCAGAAATGCTCCATGTGGAAACCAGCACCAGCACTATGCTGTGCACTCAGAATCTGGGGGAGCTCCTAAACATGTGTTTTCTTAAGTGTTACTCTGTAATGTAACTTGTCTGACTTAATTGAAATTATTCTGCCTAGAAAACCAGCAAGGGTTATAAAATTGAGAGTTTTACAGACATCTGCAGTATTCTTTTAAGTTTGTACCTCCTGGAAGAAAGCTGCAGTGCCCTTCTCCTCTATTCTAACATGGGGAACTGCCACAGGGTCCTTCAGATAGATTAACTTGGCTCTGCTACCTTTGCCTCTGCCCTTGTGTGGGAAGGCCTTGGATGTGACGATGCTGAGCCTCATGGGCTCATCCTTGGGCTCATTTTTGTCTGATACTGCCCCCAAGATGTTTCACGGCAGCAACAACTTAAACCTGAGTGAATCTTTTGCTGCAGTGGTCACTCATAAGTGCATGGATGTTATTACTGACTTTAAATCTTGAAGTGTTTTAGAACCAAATACTCCCAAAGGCTTGAAACCACAGGTTTTGGAGAGTCACATTAGGAGCTAACTGTTCCTGATACCATCATCCTGTAGAGGTGTTAGAAAAGTGGCACATTTTGCTGGAGAAAATATTTTTCACTTGTTTTTTGGTTTTGTTTGNAGAATCCCAGGCTATATCTTTACTGTTTCTGATGCCTTAGGATTTTAGCTTTTATGTTTTTCAAATCCTATACTTTAGTGTATAGCTCCAAACTCCATATAGAGTGTTAGTTATTGTCTTCACAAATTTGATCAGACAAAACAATCCCTCTGGGCCTGAAGCTCAAGGACACTTCACTGTCTCAGGCCCTGAAAGTATAAACAGAAGTGAATTGGGGGGAGCAAACTGGGGGTAAATGACTTCATTACCTGAAGCTGTAATTGGAGCATTAACTCGTGATATGTAAATGAACCAAACTTATAATTGTCTGAAAAACTCATGACCATCATCCACCTTGGGTGTAGCCTCTGGGAGGCTCTGACTTCCCAAGGTGTATCTACNTTTTTTTTTTAGCTCTTTCACATAGATTTTGGGCATATTCTTGGAAACTTCAAGTCCAAGTTTGGAATTAAAAGGGAACGGGTACCTTTCATACTCACCTATGATTTCATTCATGTTATTCAACAAGGAAAAACAGGGAACACTGAAAAATTTGGCCGGTGAGTGTTATTTTGATCTATTTGGAATTGAGATGATGATTTGCGGCACACCAGAACCTACCTGGGGTTGGTTTGCTCATTTGCACCTGTGTGGAAGTGTGCCAACATGCATTTACAGGACTGTTCGCTGCTCTCCCTGAGCTGGAATGTCACAGATTACTTCAGAACCAGAAGCTGCAGCTCTGCAGTTGCTTGTGATCTCCCACAGCAGGAGGTGGCAGGTTCTGCTGGGTTCAGCTCTGGGCTCTGCTGTTTAAGCAAGATGCAACACTGCCCTTAGGAACAGGCCCCTTTCTGCCCTTCCTGTCCGTCAGGGCATGTCCATTGTGCTGCCCCTTGCTTGGATGCTTGACTGTGAGGAGCCACGTGAGGAGCTCATGATCCACCAGCCCTGGCAGTTGGTTCCATTTTGACCATGGAAGGAATTAGAAATGACAGCAATCAGAGGGACTGCAATAGAGCTTTGGCCTTTCCACTGTAGCCCACCCTATAGGATCAGCAGGGCATTTCACCTAACAAATTCTCTGAGAGGTGGGACCATGACCTCTGGCACTTTTGTTCTTTCTGAGGAACAGCTGGCGGTATTTCGTACTGAGGGCTCACTGGGGAGACATTGGGCATGTTTGTGAGAAGGCCCTGGGGGTTCAGCAGGCATCTCTCTCCCCTCTGTGCTGTGTTCACAGTCTGTATTTGTCAGACCAGGGAACAGATTCTGGTTGCAGACATTTCCATGTGTGTAACTCTCCCTGTTGTGCTCCTTGTGTGTGCCTGGCTCGCACAGGTTCCGGCAGTACTGTGAGGAAGCCTACCTGATCCTGCGCAAGCACGGCAACCTATTTATTACCCTCTTTGCACTGATGCTGACTGCGGGGCTGCCAGAGCTCACCTCTATCAAGGACATCCAGTATCTCAAGGTAAACTCAGAGCTACAGCTCAGCAGGACTCAGCATTTTTCCAGGATGTGATTTTTTGATTCCAAGATTAATACATTCCTGTTCTTTTCCATTTCTGTCAAGATTTCCACACAGTCCTTGAAGTTTTCTTTTTCAGCTTTATAGAACAAGGTCTGTAGTCAGGCCTGGTGCTCAAAGGATGAGTTCAGGATGTAAGCATCCTAAATGGACTCATGTCAGGGGTGTTTTAAATCCTGGCTCATGCACGAGCATAGACCTGGAAAGGTGAAAATGATTTACTTCATTCTTCTTCAGTTTTATCTTTAAACCCAGGAAGACATATTATTTAAGCCAACTGATGTATTCCTCAATGAGTAGTAAGCAACAAAGTGTCAAAGGAGAACAAAAACACACTGTGGCTTGTGTTGAAAGGTGAAGGAGGTTTTAACTGTGCTTTTTAAAATTTCTAACAGTCCTTGTTTCCCTCTTGCGTTAGGACTCCCTCGCCTTAGGGAAGAGTGAGGAAGAAGCACTGAAACAGTTCAAGCAAAAGTTTGATGAAGCTCTGAGGGAAAGTTGGACTACTAAAGTGAACTGGATGGCTCACACTGTCAGAAAAGATTACAGGTCCTAGGAGATTCTGGCATTTGCACTAAGCTGAAGGTTACCTTGATGAGTGTTTGGAAAGGGTTTCTGTCGTACAGACCAACGGAACTTCAGGAAGTGCTGGGACAACGCTCTCAGGCTTGGGGTGGTTCTTGGGGAGCCCCACACAGGGCAGCAGTTGGGCTCTGATCCTGAGGGGTCCCTTCCAACTCAGCATATTCTGTGATTCTATGAACTGATCCAAAACAAGAAAGGAAATGACAGCGAAAACAAGTGGACTGAAATAATTCCTGAGTCTTTTGCACTCTGCTTCTGAATGCTTGATTCCAAGACTGTCTCTACAGTTAGTGAACATCCTGGATAATCAGTTCCTGCTGACTTTGCACGCTGAGAGCTACTAGGCATTTTTAAAAATTCTTTGGTACTTTATGGAGGTGTAAATACTTGTTTTTATACGTTAGGGTAATGTGCTCTAACATATCCTCAGGAGGTTTGAAGACCTCTGACAGAACTGTTCTTTATTTAAAGTTAGGACTTGAAGAGTAAATTTTTTTATGTATATCCTAATCTGGCTAAAAAATGAGTGTATTGTATATATTTTTCATATGACCTCTGCCCTACTGGCACAGATGCATTAATTCTACTGTAAATAGCAGCCATGGTATCACTGTACTGCAGGGAGCTGCATCATGTCTGTGCTGCTGCTGAAGGAAGAAGTAGAATTATAAGGGGGTGTGGAGGGTGGGGGAGACCTCTAACAGATGTGATGCAGCGTCCAGATGTTCAGGGTTGCACAATTTTGTTCCTCTGACTTCACACACAAAAGAAGCCCTTCAGAATGAGGAAGGTTAGGCTAATTCCAAACGTGCCTGAGAATCCCTCGTTGGTTCCAGTCTCCCACTCAGCCTCTGGGGCTTTGCCTTCAGCTCCCAGAGCGGCACAATTTGGTTTGGTTCCAGCAAGAAGCTCCTTCCAGCCTTACACTGAAATTCCTATCTCAGATCAGTCCTTCCCCGCAAAATGTACTGACCTACGTAAGGGATGTTTTCATTAAATGTACTACACAAAGTGATTTTTAGAGCGTACATACCAAAAACCCCAACTGGTTGGAGAAGCAGGAGTTTATGGGAAACGATCCTTCCAGAGAACACCAATGCAGTCACTGATCTTCTCTCTGTATTTATTAAAAGCTTGCAGTAATGTTGCTTTACCAAGATACACATGTTGAAGATGGATACTGAAGAAACTGGATTTGTTTTAATTTATTTAGGGAGGTACCAGGCTTTTAGGTGCTTAAATGGAGAGCAAATTTGTTATGTGCAATAGGGAACTGCTGGTTAAAAAATTAACAAACTGTTCCTGAACATCAGCAAGAGAGGTTTAACTACTGCTTGTTCTCTGAGGATCACTGGTAGCTCTTGATTCTAGTGGACATTTGAAAGAGAATTAAACATATATATTTACTTTTTGACTAAACACTTGTTCTGCATAGAAATGTTGGATGATGTAGGATTTAAATAAAGTTGGTTTTACTTTGTTGAGTGTGTTTTATTTTTGTTGGTTTGGGGTTTCCTTGTTTATTTTAAAGGCTAAGAACTTACCTGGAGTCAGGATGGTGTTTTGTGTAGGGCATTGATTCTCTTGTCCTCACCCTACGGGCTTATCTGCCTGAAAAGACTTCTGCCTCCAGAATATTCTAAAAGTAACAAATGGTATGTGGGTTGGTTTTGTTGGGTTTAGGGTTGGTTTTTTTATATACAATATAGTAGCATTTAGAGAGTGCCATGTCATTTTTATTATTGTTATTATTTCTATAGCAGATGGCAGGAGAATTAAAAAGAAACTATGTCGCAGGTAACAGCTCTGAAAAAAGTGTCATCTCATCAGGTAATTCACAGCATGTGAATTTGCATAAGGAACCATTCCTGGACACATGCTATTTTTCTGTGAAACACAACCTCACAGAAACTTGGACATCTCTGGTCTTGTTGAGGGAGACATCAGCTTTTCCAGACCTTTGAGGTGAGCTTGGCAAGTGCACCTTGGCTGCCTGGGCCTGGTGTGCGTGGACTCGGACAGGAGGGAGCACAGTGGCATCTCGATTTCCTTTATTTCCCTAGCTCAAAGGGCAGCTGGGTCCCATCACCGCAGGCTTCCTGTGGCACTGACAGGTGCTCAAGGCTGTGCCTCAGGCTCCCCCTGCACCAGTGCAGGTGAAAGCTCTGACCTCCAGGTGCAGGAACACCTGCCCTGCCTCCTGCACCGCCAGGGTACTGCACCGAGTCAGGAGGTTCTGTGGTGGTTCAGGGGATTTTGGATGCCACTTTAATGCAGGTTGTAAAAGTACTTGAGATGGTGAGAAAATCCCATTGCCTCTGTTCCTTGAGGAATATTTAGAGGTGATTAGGAAATGCTACTTCTGCTCAGTGTTCGTGTTGGTTAATAGCCCTTCAATGGCTGTGTTGTGTTTGGTTGTCTTTACCTTCTCTATGTTTACTCTTGTAACTTAATTTTTAATTTCTTCTTAATAATTAACAACAATGGGGAAAGAAAGAACCAAGTTAAATGGTCTGTTTTTGTGTTTGGCAGCAAAGGCAATGAAGCATTTCCCTCCTATAAATTGATCTTCAAATAGCTGAGAAAAGATCCCATCTCACAGGAGTGCTCCCAGGCTGACCTCTCAGGGCTGAACCTGGCGGGAGGCAGCATTTACCAGGTCACCAAAGCTGATTTTGTGATACCTTCATGTTAAGTTTTGAGTAGAGTCCTGGTTTGCTGAATTGCATCAGTAAATAGATCACCGCTTTCCTTGGTTTTCATCATACTTGCTACAGCCTGTGGCATACAGAACTTCATTCAGAAAACAAACAAATAAATGAACTGCTTTGTGAAAAGTCAAAGGAAAGACGATGTCCTCCTATGTTTGTGAAGACTGGATTTTGGCACATCAGTCCATTGATTATTTCTGTACTTTCCTCCCAATATCCAGCTCTAATACTAAATTGGTAAGTTAATTTGAGCAGATTTGGAATATATTATTTGAGACCAGTTTCTGAATTCAGAAGTCATCAAATGGTTAGATTATAATAAGAGAATTTAAAGATTTTGTGTTGAACTTTTAGTTCACATGGTGTCATGTTAATTACCTTTCTTTGTATATGTCCACTGGAAAAATGACTTTTCCTTCTCAAGGCCTTCATTGTATCTGGCAGAGGGGAAAGCTGCCTGGGCTGCTTTAAAAACCACCGTTGAAATTGGATACATGCAGTCTGTAAATGATCTTTATTTGTTCTGGTTTATTACTGATTGCGTGATTACTTGATAGATTTGCTTTCTACCTTTAATCGTTTATTTTGTGGCAAACAGTGACAACTGCTGCTTTTACATTCCTGCTTGACCTGTGTTGGATTTCCAGGGAAAGAGCTCCCATGGGTTTGCCCCTCAGCTGTGGAGCTGCTTCCTTTCCCTCTAGTGCTTGTATTGGTTGTTTTGGCAGTGGAGTGTTAGTGGCTGTCGAGTCACTCCATTCCAGCGAGTGCCTTGGACAGAGCCCACTCCTGTATTTAATATATAAGAATCCAATATTCCTCTTTAATCTCCCAGAACTATTGAAATCAGATAATTAAATAGTACAGGCTCTTAATAATTGATATGTCAGGCTACATCATAGCTTTATTCTGTAGGATGGTTTCAAGCCTAAATCATTTAAATGTGTAATCAGTATTTCTATTATTATTCTTTTACAAGATAATGTATTAGTGTAATTATGTGTCTGAGCCAGCTTTAAAATCTAAGCCTGAAATCCTTTGCTAAGATACAATAATTTAAAAAATGACTTGTTGGGCATGGCACTCCAAGAGCTGGGGGAGCAGAGCTGTTCTGGTGCACAAGTGCCAGTAGCTGCTGCCAGATGAGGGGACAGTGCTCTGGTGCTGTTGGGCCTCACTGCTTGCGCGGGGCTCTGGGGATTTTTGGAGACAAAAGGGCCTCCCTGTGGTGTGGCTGACGAGAGAAAAGCCTGGCTAAGCTCAAGGTGTGGTTCTGACCTCAGTGCCACCCACGTTAACCTGGCTGTGGTAGGAGCAAACAGCACCGAGCAGATCTCTGCAGCAGATTTTGGTAGCCAGCGCAGGAAAGCTGCAGTCATTTACCAGCTGCTGAGAAATCGAGTACAGCACTGTTGGTGCTGCCTCCATGCATAACAAAAATGTAGTTATTCTCCCCAAACAGGACCTCATGCCTGAGGGAGGAGAGGTGCTCCTGCCAGGAGCACTGATCCCCCTGCCCGTGTTGCCAGCTGTCCTTCAGGCAGCACAGCAGCGCTCACCGGGGACAAGAGAGAGCTGCTCTCCTCTGGGCGCTGCGTTTGCACACTGCTGCTACCCGAGGGCCTTTCCAGCCTCCAAGGAGGAGCTTCTTGTGTCCTTTGGCAAGCCACACAGGAAATCCTACCAGGCAGGTGCTGAGAGAACCTTCCTTGTTCTGTCCTCTCTGGAACACCTGGATAAAGGCTCAGTTGGGACCTATTTGAACTGATTTCACTGTATGGGACTGTAGGATTTAAAATTATGCTGTTGTGATGAGCTAGTCCTTCATCCTTTCAGTCTGTCACCTTGCTCTTCCTCAGGTGATTGTCTGGAGAAGACTTCTGGATTGCTTGATGAAGAGGAATGGGATTGAATTTATATTTCTTAAAATAGTAGTAAAATAAGTTTTCTTGGGAGAGCTGTGAAGGGTCCCAGTTTAGGAATAGAAATGTGAAAGGTTAATTCTGGTTTGCCAGGCCCTGCTTGGCTTTTAAAAATGAATGGAGGCAACCATCAAGCACGATTGAAATGTGGGTTTGGAGGGATTAAGGCCCTTACAGTATATGGGTGTTCATAAGACCTAATTTTTGGCTTTAGAAGTCTGCATTTGGGCAGGAAGTCTGGGCACTTGGTGGCAGTGTGCAGAACCAGTGGAGTCTGGGCAGAAGGGAGGGACCTGGCAGCAGTTCCTTTCAGTTTGTGAATCCTGCTTAAAGCTTTCTCCTACATGAGATTCCTGATGGGCTTTGCCCTAGGAGCTTCCAGCAGCTCAGTCTGGTTTCTGAACTGGTCTCTGTACCTCTTGCATGAGGAGTATTGGGTGTTTGACATTCCACAAAGGGAGCTGAGCGCTATTGTTCAAGATACTCTGGAGCACAGCAAGTGTTGTATTTGTGGCTCTGAATTCCTCCTGTTGAAACACCTTTCCTGGGATGGTGGAAGCAAAACATGAGAATAGATGTCATAGCTCAGTCCAAGTATTCCCTAGGGATAGGGGAAAAAAAAATGTGGATTCCAGTCACCTTAGCAAACATTAATTTGAACAAAAATGGAACAGCTCCAAAAGAGAAATGGGAAGGACAGAGAGTCTTTTTCCCTAAGGACTTGTTACTTTTGAATTTAGGAAAAGGAGAGATGGAACGAAGGTCCAGACATCCCAGCCTGTGTTCTTCTGCTTGGCTAAATGAAAGAACCCTTAATATTAGTGGCTGTGGGAGACTAAGTCTGTTCAGCCTGTTCCAATTCCGGGCAAGGAATTAATCCTGCACATAGGTTTGAGCCTGTTGGCATGGGAGGAAAAGGTGCATGCTGCTAGACTTGGGATCATCTGTTCCTGAGGTTATTTCCACCCTTCACCTGTACTTGGGAATTCCACGGTGATGAAGTTTTGTGTATGCCTGGACCTTGATGCCCCCCTCCCCTGCCCCAGAGCCTTGGCCTGGTGTCTGGAGCTGTACTGCACTGTTGGAAGAACTGCTTAAAAATACAGGTCTGGGTTTAAGAACACGAAGAAGGCTTAAATCCTTTGTGAGGTGTGATTGTTGTTGCTCCTTTTAAGACAAGGTACAGGATAAGTGAGCTATTGAAAGCCTGTGAAAGTTTGGAAGTTCTAGGAGGGGTTTGGGATGTGAGCTGCAATCCTTGTGGCCAGGACAGCTTTTAGAGGCCCCTTTTTCCCATGAAGTTGCATCTCTGAGGTAATTAATTTAAAAATAAAACGTTTAATATTCCAGACCACAAACAACACTGAAGCAAACAAAGGCATTGCAAGTGGCTCTGCATGTAACAGTCATGCTTGCTTGTGCAGCTCAATGGGATAATCATTGTTTCCTTGGGCGGAAAAGGAAAGCCGCGGAGAATATTCCTGAAACAATTCCCTGGCCTTAACAGCTAAGGAATGTTTAGGTTACAGCTCCGTTTGCCGGGTTTGTGCTGGTTAAATGGGTGCATGTGCTGCGTACAGACGGAACGAGGGGCGGCTGAGGCGGCCGGAGCCGGGCGGGATCCCGGCGGCTCCCTCATCCCGGCGGCTCCCGGCGGCTCCCGGCGGCTCCCGGCGGATCCCGGCGGCTCCCGGCGGATCCCGGCGGTGGCGTTGGGGTGCGCTCGGCTGCTGCAGGGCCCCCGAATCTTCCATCGCCTCGGCAGGGCGGTCAGCAGGGCAGGGCCGCCGTGTCGTAGTGGTCCAACAGGCTGTGGGCGATGAAGCCGCGCTGCGAGTGCAGCGTCCCGCAGGGCCGGCAGAGCAGGATCTCGCAGCTCGGACACATCTTCCCGGAGCGCTGCAGGGCCCCGAGCTGCCGCAGCGAGCACGGCTCCTCCTTCGGCCGCCGGGAGCCCTTCCCCAGCCAGCCCCTGCGCTTGTCCTCGGCCAGCGGGCTCCGTCCCTGCGAGCTGCACGGGCACAGAGGTGATGAGCTGGAACCGGCACAGAGGGGAGACAAGCTGGAAGAGGCACAGAGAGGTGACAAGCTGGGACAGGTGCACATAGGGGTGACAAGCTGGAACAGTCAAAGAAGTGACAAGGTGGGACAGGCACACAGAGAGGTGACGAGCTGGAACAGTCAAAGAGGTGACAAGCTGGGACAGGCACAGAGGTGACAAGCTGAGCCTGTGCAGTGCTGGATGGATGAGGGCAGCAATTAGTGAGTGATTTATGAATCCTTCCAGAGGCTGTACCTATGACACATTAGGAGCGGGTGCTGTGTGTGGCCACCTGAAAAAAGCAGTCATGGATGGCAAAAAGGAGAGTCTGGCTCTGGTACTGTGGTGGCAGTAACAAGGCATTAGTTTCAGAGCACAGAATTATTAAAGTATTTTCAACATTTAAACAAAACCATAAAAGAGTGGCATCAGCTAATGGGGTAGGAGCTTCAATAGGCAACTCTTCTGTGCATGACTGTGGCATGAGCCTCGTGTGTTTGCATGAAGACAAACGCCACAGAGCTCTGTGTGTCGGGCCCAGTGCTCCCCTACATCAACACCAAGGTTCTTGTCCCCCCTGTGTGCACTCCTGCGCACCGATGATGGCCAGGAAAGCCCTGGGTTGCACTGGCCTTGCCCCGAGATGGGAGAGCTGAAAGGTCTCCTGATCAAATGATACACCCTGCTGTTTTACCCACACAATCTGTTACGGAGCTCGTGAATCAGTGCTGACTGCAGAGATGATCTGGTTTGGCTACGCCACTGGGAAAGTTCTGTAAGCCCTGATGGCTCAAATGCATTAATGCATTTAAATCAGTACCATGCAGTGTGTCTGTAGAAATAGATCCAGTGAAGTCTGATTCTCTCTCCATTAATGTGAGAGTACCACGGAAGGTTACTAGATTACTGTTCCATTTTTATTTTCTTTTAGCTCAAACTGGGGAAAATTCATATTTACCACTTACAAATAAGGATCAATGTTCAGAAAACATGATTTTACTGTTTCAATTGTATTTGTCTGCCTCCTGAATGCACTCTTTAGTGAAATTATGAACAACAGAACATTTGCAGCAGTAATTCACTTCTTGGATGTTTGACTATGTTTCTAGTCCAGTCCTCAGCAGTGCAGCGAGAAAAATCCCAAAACCAAGCCCTTGGTATTAGTTGTGCTGCAATTAGATCAGACTGAGGAAAAAATCTGGCTCTGAGTTTCATTTCTTGCTAGTGTATTTTAATCTTCTGTGGAGCCTGCAACCAGCTGCTGTGGCTATCAAGCCTAATGCAGTTAGCTGAGTAATTGTGGAGAGTTGCGTGCACTTCCTGCTAAGACAGTAATTTCATGATAATTACCAAAGACAGACTCCTTTTAGGAGATCTGTAGGGAAAACAGCTCTTGGACGAGAAAAGATGCTTTTTGGAAACCCCTCCTGATCTTAGCATACACTCAGTTTACTTTATGTTAAGGAAGAACAATACCAGGGAGAAAGACCTAAGAAGAGAATTTCAAATCCCATAAGAATTATTACAATAACTCAAAATGAATACATTCACAAAGCAGTAAGCTCAAAATAATTTTTGCCTCTGCCTACTTTGGTCAAAAAAAATGAATAGTTATTGTTTTATTGTTTTGTTTCCCCTTTTCTCCTTCTAACTGAAAAGAGTAAGTGTAAAGGCACTATTGCAGAAATGCAAGCATTAATTATGAATTTTAAGAAATTTAGTGCTGTTAACATTTTTTGAACAGTGATTTTTGCTGCTGCCCATGCACTGACATTTTCCTTTGCACCCCAGAGTTACAGCTCTGGTGCAACAAAAACTGCAGCGAAGTTACTGCTGGAAACAGTGGGCTTGTCCCAGTGGCAGTGCTGGGGTGTACCTGGAGAAACAGAGACGCTGCCCCTGCTAATCTCTTGCTGGAAGCATAGGGAAATGCATATAAGATAAACACAGACACGCAAGACTTGGAGAAGTTAATGTCATCTCTAGTGATGCCAGTGACTTAATGGTTTTTAACACAAGTTTTTTAATTCGCCTCTGTTTCCTTGTTTGTGAAGCATTGAATCCAACAGAGTAACAAGGTATCTGTGGCTCTTCCAAAGCTGCTCTGGAAATACTCACAAAATTTCTTGTTTGAAAATGTATGCAAAATACAATCTTGGATGTACTTACACTTTATTCTTGGGAGACCCAGAGAAGAGGCTCAGGTGAGAAAATCTCTTCTTGAACAGCCGCTCTCTCTTTTTCCGGCCGTGCTTCCCATCTCCTCTGCTTTCTTCTGTGAGTTCCTTCTTTCCTTTGTGCCAGCTCATTTTATCTGTCATAACAACAGCACCTGCTTAGCTGGAAACTGCAGTCTGAGTCTGAAAACCTCAGCTTTGCTGGGTTGTACCTGGCAAAGTCTGGATCTGCTGCTCTACAAACTTGAGGGGGTCCAGGTGGCGCAGGAGTTCAGTGGAGAACGCTGAGCAGCCACTTCCCATCAGACGAGGCAAACACCTGCTCTGAAAAATCCCACAGGCACCAAGTGACTCTGGATAGTCTTGCTCTATTCCAGATAATTATGGAAAGTAGGCTTGGACATTACATATAATGAATATTTCCCTCTGCATGCTCTCCTTCATGATTGAGGAGTTCCTTAAACCAAGAGTAGAGGCAGCTTGTTTGCCACAAGCGAAGAGCCAGGAGCCAGGGAAACAGCTTTGTGCAGGGAACAGAAGCAGTGAAATAAATGTGAGATGGAACAAATGCTGCTAGGCAAAAAACAGACCCCTGAAAAGATGAAGAACCAACTGGGGATTTTAGTTAAGGCTTGGAAATTGTTTCCTTCTTTTGATAAAGCAGTTGATTAGCCTGCATTTCCGCGTTGCAATGCTTTGTCTCCAAGAATTATCCTTTTGGCCTCTCTGATCAAATTAGTCCCTGTGTTCCACGTTTGATATTTGCTAATTGCATTAACTTTTGGTTGCTTGACTTGGAGGGTCATGTTCCCCCCCTCCTCTCTCTCTTGTCTTGCTCCTGCCTGCTACAAACATTTTCCACATATCTTCAAAACAAACCACACGAAGTTTGTAGGCTTAAAAAAAAATTGGCAACCATTTTTCACTTTTCTTCTTTTACTCTTCTTCTCTTCCCCCTTCAGCCCCTCCTAGACTTTTCAGCAGAATTCCCTGTACCCAGTTTTTACCACAGGGACACACACAGGCAGGAGCGATTTGGCCTCACTGTGCAAATGCGTGGTAGGATCACACCTGCAAAGTTTTCAAAATTATCCTTGAATACACATCAACAAGGAACTGTAAATACCTTGAAGGAGCACAGAGCACCACTCCTTGTTACTCAGGCTTGCTAGTGAGCCACCCAGGGTTTTAACAGAACCCAGGTAATTTGGACATGGATCTCTCACAGAAATGACAGAAAAGACAGTTTATGAGAGGAATTACAAACACTTCACTAACCTGTAAAAGGAAACTATCACTACAGCACTAATATGCTGTGAAGGAATGAACAGAAGTTGTGAGTGAAAGAAAATTACACCCCCCACAATTACAGACTTGAGGTTTTCATTTGTGACAAAATAATCTGCAAATTCAAGACCCATTTTAGGCATGCAGTGGTGCTGAGGTGAAGCTCTGCAGAACAGACCTCTGTGGCTAATAAAGTCAGCAACTGGGAGGCAGGAATCTGCCTTACTTCTGGAAAGTGAGCTGCAAAGGCTGGGTCGTTCAGTACCAAATCCGGTTGTCTGAAAAGTCAAGAGAAGAAAACGAGCCATTGAAAATAAACATGTAAGACTTGGTGACAAAGGATTGAAGATACTTAGAATAGATCCTTTATTAGTCCTTTTAGATAATAGTTTTTGAAAAATTGTACTTTGCACATCTATAGTATTTAATTTCTGTTTTAAAGATGAATTTGTCTGGCTATGCTAAGGTTCCAGTGTCATAAGTTCTGATGATTTAGGGGGAATTCCTCCTATACTTTGTTTAAATGCATTGCCAGATCAGAAGATTTGAAAATGCAGCATTTGAATAATTGATTTATTTGCCTTGCTTTTATTTTCTGCTTAAATCTTGCGAAACTTAATTACCATTGCTTTCTATAAACCAATTGACTGCTCTCACCTTTCTTATTTAGCACTAATAGTGTTTTGTTTTGTGAGTTGAAGTAACCAATAGCAGTGTTACTGTGGCTGGCCCTGAGATTTACTCTATTAAATGGGCAGTCCATAAACCTATAGACTACATGATGACTCTTCTGGATGGGGATCTTGCTTGCAGATCTGCAAGAAAATGCTCAGGTTTCCCTCAGGTGAAGATCATGTAACAACAGTACATCACAGTTTCTAGTGTTTCTAATAATTTTCTAATTATAAGCAAGCTCTAGCACCTGCAAGACTCCAGATGCCACAACTGATTTCCACTGATGATGATTGTTGGTGGCTGTCATTCTTGAACATTCTCAGCAGTGTTTTGGTGGCTCTGAAACTGCCTTCATAGACAAAATTTTGCTTCAGGACAAAATACAAATTATGGATGAGGTAAAAACCCAACAGTTTACAAAGCAGACTGATTGTTTTCCATAGCCAAGAGGGGCAGGCTGAAGATGCAGGAAGTTATTTTCCAGAAGTGGAGCATTTCCATAGCCATCCGTCCAACTGCACCAGCCCTGATCCTGATTTTATTATTATACCAAACAGAATAAGAGGGAAAATCTTTGTGGCAGTGCAAACACAGCAAAAGATGCCAGACACGAAAGGAGGTCTGGAGACAGGAAGGTACCTGAATAGCAACTGGGGGACAATTTCTCTGTGGCCCCAGGATGCAGATTTTCTGATTCACTTCTGTGACTTAAATGAAATTTAAGCTGTTTCAACTAATTCTGGTCGTATTATTTTTGCTGCCACAGGGTGTCTCTGCATCTCTTCTAACACCAAGGCTTTGGTGGCCTTTAATAGTAGTCTGTAAGCTCCAGGGAATGTCGGGCTAAAGGAAATGTCCCCAGGTTAGCTATGGAATTTCCTCAGGATCATGAGCCTTCTTGGGTTGGAATGGCGATGCCTTCATTCGCTGGAAGGAAATTCTTTTTTTAGCAGCTACAGTGCAATGATGTTGTTTAATTTGGTTTTGAGAATTCTCTGGTACCACTCTGGAGGAAGCCATGCCCGTGTGATGTGGGCACTGGTGTCCTTCAGCTCATTCTGTACAGTGCTCACATGGTCTGAGGTATTTTCCCTGCAGAGGAATGCTTCTGCTAATTTCTGATTTCTAATTTTCCTGAGTGCCATCTCACCTTTATGCTTGCGTGGGTATTTTCTATTCCACTTCAATCCCATCTCACCTTTATGCTTGTGTGGGTATTTTCTGTTCCACTTCAATCAGGATAAAGCTGGCATATGCTCAGCATGTATCATTTGCTTTGCATAGTTTGTATAATAAAATATTTCAATATGTTAGGTTTGGAGTCTTCCAGGTTTCTGGGTTTTTGTTTTGTTTTTTTTTTAGTCTTGTGAGCTTTGGTCTAGCGCTTGTTCCACCCTGTATGTAGGTGTAGTAATGACTGGAAGCGAGACCATAGAAAGGGCAGAAAGGTCTGGTGGAAGGTCTCTCTGTCCCAGAAGCTCCTGGCCTCACATCCAGGCATGACTTGTCACTTTCTCAATATTTGGATGTGGCTTGGGTTTGAAAATGAAGGTGAGAATGTCCCTGGTAGCAGGTTGTGCCTGTGTTTGGTGCAAGCCTGAGTGTGGCTGCTGCTGTGGCTGTGTGCTGTAGGAGTATCGCATAAATAATCGTATATATATGATATAAATGCATCTTTGTGTAGGATTTCTGAAAAGTAAACTCTCCTCAGGAGGGAAGAGTTACAAGCAATTCCAGATGCGAAGTGCTGAGCTAAGTAATCTGTGGGTGGATAAAGCTTGAAGGTAGTTGGGAATCTGGTGGTTGTCATCAGGGCCAATTGGTTGAGACTCCATCTTTACACAGAGAAAATACAGTCTGAAGTGTTTTCTACTTCCATCAGGAAGTTTCCCAGGGCCAGGCTCTTACGAGTGTGATATATGAGCAAAAACTAAGGCTCAAAGTGCTGCCCAAAGTGACATTTATTCATTCATGCAGATAATTGGCTCCAGCACAAGAGACAGAATCACCCTCCTGGGGCAGCAGGTATGAGGAGTCTTTAATGCAGTGAGCAAGTTCTCAGGCAGCAGAGGAGAAGGGAGAGAGGTTCCTGTGACTGTCACTCTGAGGAGTTCCGTAACTCCCCGAGGAGCTGGATCCCTTCAGGGCTGACAGCCCATGGCTTACATCTGAGTCAGGCTGTGCTAACATCTGAGCCCGGCTTTGGGCAATACCTGTGTCCTGATGTCTGGGCTGTGGGTGCAGTCACATTCCCGGGCTGCATTCTGCATGAAAATACTCAGCTGGTTGGTAACAAGTTGAGAAATTGGGATTGATGCCTTGCTCACCCCCAGAACTGCGGTGCTTTGCCTGTTGCTTTGAGGAACAATTCACCTTTTCTTACATCTCCACATCAGAAAGCACAGATTTGATCTGATGACACTGTTGCACTTTATTCCCAACAAGCACCCCAAGATTTGAGCTCTAGATACTTAGCAAAGCTACTTGCCTTACCCGCATACCTGGTTTGAATGGCTGCCACTGACACCCACAGAAAATTAGTGAAGGCAGTGACAGGTGAAGCATCTTTTTACAAGTGAACAAGGTAGCATTGGGACAGCACTGTTAAATGCCACTTCTCAAAAAAACATGCAGGCTTCCTTATTCATTCACTCTTTTTAGAGCAAGTGAAGGCCTTGGTTTGAGTACAGAGGGGAACATGTGCTGGTTCCGAGTGAGTTTTGCTCTGCACAGGGGCATGGGGCATGCAAGGGAAGGGCTGATGTTCATGGAGGGTGAGGCTGGATGCCTGGACTGAGGTTGGGTGTGAGGTGACGTCTAAGCCAGGGCTGTTCCTCATTGAGACACAACCTTTCCAGAAACAGTGCTTGCTCTGGTAGTTCATCCGTCTCTGGATTTGCACGGTGGGTTTTCATCCACAAGACCTCGCCCACGACAGCAGGGACTGAAGGGCAGCACCTTCGGCATTCTCCACCTTTTTAAAATTTTCTCTTTCTAGCGAGGAGGGGCAGAAAGAACGCGGTTCGAGAAAGCCTGGGCGGTGTTCAGGCAAGGCCCGGCTGCCGGCCGCAGGCAGCCCAGCCCGCTCCGGGGNGGGTGGCCGGGGATGGCCGGGGATGGCCGAGGGTGGCCGGGGATGGCCGGAGATGGCCGGGGATGGCCGGGGATAGCCGGACACGGCTCCAGGGCGGGGATGGCCACGGCTGCCGGGGCTGGGCAGGTGCGGCGCTCGGAGCTGCGGCAGCAGCGCCCGCCTGAGCCGCGGCCGGGGGCACCTGAGCGCACGGATGGGCTCTGCCGCTGTTTATCCAGCAGCCCAGCGGGTTACCGACACGTTGCTAGTCGCATTCACGCTGGGAAGGGAAGGCTGGGCCAAGATCCTCAACAGGTTCGAGTCAGGGTTGTTCAATAGCATGAGTCACTCAGCGCTGCTGCTCCACAGCCAGCGGGTCCTGCTTGTTTTCAGTGCCTCATGAAATGTTCTCTCTCTCACGGCTGCTGTCTGATCAGTCCAGCCTCGCCTCCTCCAGTGCCAATGGCTTCCTTCAGCAGTGCTCGATAGTAATCGGTTCCTTCTTGCTCCCGTCTCTCCAAATACCTATTCCAAGTTTTTACATGGAGCATTAATGGAAGCAATAACGTTCTGTGCTAGGCAGTGATGAAACCCTCGAAGTCCATTCTGAAACCAGAAGCGTGCTGAGGTAAAAAACAATTGATCAGACCCGTCTTCATTCACAAAAGGATTCAGGCAGCCAATGCATCATTTTACTATTGCCTCAATTCAGTGCTCATTGCCAGTGACCCTCAAGGGAGAGCCCCAGATGATGTCTCAAACAAACAGTCCTCTGTGCTGGTACCAGGTGATCTTGTAAGAACTAGAGCTTGGTTGATTCAGAGAACATGAGGAGTGCAGACTGTTTTGGGAATCTGTGATTAAATTACTTTTAAAATATTTCCAATAACCAACTATTCTTCCGGAGGCATTTTCAAAATAGAGTCTACAATGACATATTCTGAAATGTTAGTTTTTGTCTTTAGTGCTGTTTCCTATATAATATCTGAGACAAAAAGCTTTTGTTCGTGTTGTCAAAAATATTTCCAAAGCAAGGAACTCCTTGGAAGTAAGAAAAAATAACTTTTTAATAGAAGATTCCTTATGCGAACACCAAAGTCTGTCAGTGCTCCCTTTGCCTAGCTGTGTTTCTATTGAGCCAGATGATGACATCAAACACTTCTATTTGTATGTGAGCTGTTCTTCAATGATTAATATATGAGTTTGCTGCTGCAGTTTTATACAATCTGAGCTGTTCTGACACTAAGCAATAATCAGATAATGTTTAACATAACCTCTGTGTGTTTCAGTCTTGGTGTATGTAGCTTTTCATGAGAGCATTTGTAAATGAAGTAGAAAGGGTAACCCTGATATAACTTGGTCATACTTCTGTAGGGGCTTTACATCAGACTTCTGACAAAAATGAGAGGAGAATAGGAAAGCAGTTTTTGTCTACTTTGGCCAAATGGACTTTCAGTTTGATAATCGAAAGAAAACCAAGAGGAACAAGCAGCTTGTCATTGGCAGTGTCAGTTGGCTTCTGTTTCACTGCCAGATATTGTAATGAAACCTTTCCTTTGAACATCTCCATGAACGTCATGTCCCAGTGACTGCTGGGTTACTGATGAACAACAGAGGTGGCTGTGGGTTTGCTACGGCCTTGCAGCAGCAGCTGCAGCTGGCTGGCTACCAGAGCCAGTTGCTGGTGGGCACCAAATACTCTCTGGAGGTTCCTTTTCCTGCTCTTCCACCTGTGGAGTATCGGGCTCCTCCTGTGCCCATCCAGACCTGCAGGGACAGCTCACGGTGCTGTGACTTCGCTGCTGGGATAAAGATCTCCTGCCCTGGGCCAGGTGCCAGCCCCACGCAGCCCAGTGTGCTGTCCCCTGCGGCAGCTTGCCCGGTTTGCGCAGGAAGGTGCAGTGGGTGTGCCGAGGTATTCGCAGAATGCTTTCCCAGTCTCCAACTTAGGAAAAGGAAGATGCTTGGAGAGTGTCAGAACCTGGGGAGAGTTATTGGTATTTCATGACTGCCGGTGGGTTTTGTTCTCGCAGTAAGGTGTCCAGTTGCTCAGTTTGTAGTGTCCTGGGATGTGGAGCTCTGCAGTTGGACCATACAGCGTTGGTCCTGTCAGTTTGGAGCTGACAAGGGAGGAGGTTCTGCCTGATCTCACTCTTGTATTGGACCAGAGACCAGTGTTCTCATACACCATGTTTTCTGTGATCCACGATTGTGTATCACCCAGCAGACATGCATGATTCACATCAGGTGGGAATTTGTCCCTGTGGCCTCTCGCAGTGAGCACAACCCAGGGCAGGTGAGATCCACTCAGTAACAGACAACTTGCACCTTTACGTAGGCAGAGGAGAGGAAGCTGTAACATCAAAAGCTTGAATGAAAGGAGAAGGACATAAAAGGGATTTAAAGAAAGAACAGAGAAAGGTTAGGCCTGCCAGTACAGCTGGGAAAATTGTTCTGGGTGTGAGGAAGAGCGCACGAACTCATTTGGAGGAGATGTGAGGAGCAGCAAAGGACAAAATGGCGCTCAAAGCTGAGGTGCTTTTGGGCTTTATTCCTGACGGGAAAACAGGCCAACAGCAGCAGGTGAAGTTATGGATTTGCTTTGTTTGCAGTGGTCACAACTCAATGGGCAATTCTATACAATGGCAGCTCAAGGCATTGTGTCATCTGTTGTTTACAGCCAGGTCAGTGACCAGACAGCAGGGTGCCTCTGATTGCATTAATCCAGTACTCACGGGCTCCATTGCAGGGGACAACTTCTGTGAGACAAGCGGCAAAGCCAAGCACCTGGCTCTCCCTGGGGCAAAATTGTATCTCATTCCCTGTGTAGCAGTCAGAGCTTCTTAAAAAAAAATTCTTGTGCCTATTTTAGAGCAGCAAGGAGGGGACAGGTGGGATTAAAATGGTTCCAGCAATAGCAATGAGTCTGTTCTGGTTGAATGTCTATTCAGTTCTCGGAGAAGAATGTCATGACTATTGTCTCCTGTTGCTTGTAGAGGAGTACTTAGCCCTGCTTTTATGGGCATAATTTTATAAAACTTGTCAAAATCTTCCTGCCCTTCTCTCATGCTGATCAGTGGAGACAAACAATTCAGTATAATCCTCTTCACAGTCCTGATCCACTGCTTTCAGGGAGTTCAGCGCCTCAAAAAGAGCATACAGCCACTGCATGTCCTAGGAAAGTCCAACAAGCATGAAATGGAGGGATACACGTTCTAAGTGGTGCAGCTGTTCCACACTGTGTCTGTGTTCCCTTAGAAATGTATTCCACAAGAGCTCTGTAAATCCATTGTGCAGGAAGATGTGAGTCCCCTGGAGCTCTCAGTTTTATACCTGGTGGCCAGCTGCCTCAGACGCAGACAGGCCAAGGCCAGGGCTGACATTTGCTGGCATTCTCCCTCCTCCCTGCAGTCTGACAGAGGGACTGATGGCTTGAGACTCTGCTTCTCACAACCATGGCTGTGGAGGGGTAGGCTGCTCTTCTCAGTTAAGGGGTGTAATGGAGCCTTGTAGTGAAAATAACCAGGCTGTTCTGAGAGCAGCAGGGCTGTGTACATTGGGAAAGCACGTTGAGAAGTGGAAAGCACCCCATTTTCAGCACAGTTCTGTCCTGGCTCGTGTGCTGGTTCTGAGGCTCACAGCTCCTAGTAAGAGCCTTGAAGTAAGGGTGTAAGAATAGGAGCTGCTGCCTGGAGACGTCAGCAGAGGGATTCAGGTGTTTTATTCATTGTTTGCTTCCCCCGACTTGCTCTCTTGTGGCATCATGCAGACACAGATCAACTTCGCGTGCTGCAATAGAAAGAAATACTTCCAGCTCACATGAGATGTTATTCCTGATACATTCAACTTGCCATTTGAAAGTAAGGGTGGCCCAAGTAGGTCATAAATCTTTTGATATTTGGGTGATGAGTGTTTGAGAATGTAGAGATCAAATTGTGTGGTGTCTCAGCCAAGGAAGTAATCTCAGAAAGGTGAACTACTGGGAATGATACGTGACAGGGACAGGTGGAGATTATGTGTCCTAATAAACATTCTTCCAAACAGGCTAATATGAAGCAGATGAAATCCAAACACAGGTAGTTTGGTGATCCCTTTCCTTGTGACTTAGCTCTCCTTTCATCTGCTGTGCATCAGCCACAGCTTGTTCCCCTTGACTCCCAGGCATTTTTCACAGATAGTTCCAGCTGTGGAGTGACTCACAGGACACTGAGAGTGGCTGCAGCAGAAGATGAATTGGTCTAGCAGAGGAACACTTCTCCTTTTTTAGGAGCTATTTCCATAATTAATGTCTTCCTGAAGAATCGGTGATCAGGCTGTAGGGCACCAGGCAAAGCCATGTTTGTGTGCATGTGTGTAGAGTGTTCCTGAGTGGGGGGATGAACAGGCAGGGCTGAGGGGAGGAGGAATGCATTCAATGTTCTCCCTCTCCTGGACTGCCCCTGGGCTTTCTACCAAGTAGCCACGTCCAGGGAAAAAGGGTGGAATGCAGGAAAAAGGAGAGAGCGACCAGTCCAACCATCAGTTCTGTGCATTCGAGTCACTAATCACCGGACAAAGAAATCAGAGATACTGAAAACCAACATGCTCCTCTGCCACCATCTGTGGGATGCAGAACCCATGGAAGCTGCTCCCTGGCAGCCTTAGCCAAATGTTTACAGTTCCAGCAGGAGCAGCGCAGACAGTCAGGGATAAGTTCAGATTGACCAAACTGTTTGTTTTAAGCAATTACAACTCAGAGACAGACTATTCTCTCTCCTACGTCATTCAGCACTCTCTACTGTCATTATTCATAGCCATTACCTGCAATTAACCGGCCTGGGTTTCTTTAATGATGCAATTCCTTTTTTTCCCTGGTGTCTGTCTGATTGAGCACTCTAAACCCTTTTCCATTTTTCACTGAAGAACCATCAAATGATTGCAAGGTGGGGTTTTTTTTAACTGCTCAGCTATGACAACCACATGTTTTTTTCAGTGTAAATTAGCAAGTAACTCATTGAAATAGAGCTGTCTGTACCTATGCAAGTGTTTTGTTGGTTGCAGTTGCTGCTTCTGTACTGGGTGATATATTTAGAATGGAAGTTTGTGAACAAATTACCTGAATTGCATGATCCAGTTGCTTGATCTTTTCTGATGAAAAATTTAATAGGAAAAATAAAGTATTTATATTTCAGAATAAATGAGAGAAAAAAAAATTATCAAGTGTTTTAACTTACACCTGGATTCAGTATCACAGCATCAAAACAGAACTCTTCTGGAAAGTAGAGATTCTCCTATGATCACCTTTTGGAAGATAAACCCCATAATGTTTAAGGAGTTGTGTTTTCTTTAGTTTTGGGGTTTTAAAGTACATTCTCATCTATTGCAGTGCACTTTCAGCATAAACCAGTAGAGGTATTGTAATGGTTTCCAATATGTGGTCACTGCATATTTGGAAGCACCAGAGAGCTGAAAGTTTGGATTTGTGAGGAGTCTGCTGTGACCTTCACTGGAGGTTCCATTATTGTGAAACCTGTCAAAACCACAGGGAATTGCAACAGCCTTTGCAAGTAGCTGGAGACAGAACCAGAACTGCTGGGTGGTGGGAACACCCCAGAGGCTGTGATGGGTCCTGTGATCCAATGATCTCTGTGGGTGGGAGTCTGAGTAGGCAAAAAAGTGTCCATAGAGTTTCCAAAACTCCTGACGGGATGTGGAAAAGAGATGAAGAGAAGAAAGACACAGTTGATAAGTGTTGTATTGAACTCTCCTTAGTGCTTGAGACTGGGTAGGTGCTGGTTTTCTTTTAAGATGTTTACACAAAATCCAGATGGGAATTTATATATTGAAATTTTAAATTTTTACTTGGTAATTGAAATTTGAAAAGCGAATCATATTAAAAAGGCAGTCGTAGTAGCAAAAGTGTTTTTTCTTATTTCCTATTCTGGAAAAGGTGTTGTAACAAAGTTATCAAAGGACTTCGTTGCATTCTAGGGAATGAAGTTGCAGAATTTGGTTTGAAATAACTTCTTGAAGGACTGCAGTGCCAGTGTTCAGGAGAGATGTTTTGAAAACTGTTTTGGGAGATAATAAAAGATCTGACTGGATGGTGTCCTGAGCAAGTCCATCTAATGGGCTCTGCTTTGAACAGATGGTTGCACTAGATGATCTCCAGAGGCTGCTTCTAACCTCAGTGCTTCTCTGATTCTGTTTGAAAAGGTCAGTCAAAATTGAGTATGTTGGAGTTAATTAAACTAACATTTGGCTGTTTCCCAAACATTCCAGATCTTGAGGTTTCATCCATGATAACTTTGATTTCAACCCATTGGCAGTGGATGCCACAGAAATACCTCTGATAGAATGGGAAAACATGGTATTCAGGAAGGGAGGGAATGTAGGAGCTTGGAAAAATGCAGATTACTGGAATGCATTATTAAATTTGGCTTGAATGCAAAAGTTCATGTTCTTCCCACAGAGAACAAAACCCAGATTCTCTGCAAGTGAGCTTTCTCATCTTTCATCTTCAGTGCAGTCTTCTCCAGCTTGGTGTCAGCTCCCAGCTCTCTACACCGTGTCTCACAGGACCTTGAGGGTCTGGAAAAAGCCATCGTGCTGTTCCCCTGTAAATGCTGCCTCAGTAGAGCAGAGTGATCAATGTAATAAAACCATCTGTGCTTAAAGCAAGTGAGAGTGCTCAGATCCATACCAGAGGAGAAGGGAATCTCCCTGCCAGTGCAGCGCACAAGAGGAGCCGTGCACAGCAGGCAAGGAGAGGTGTGCTGGCCAAGGCAGGAGGTGATGCCTTGGAGTGGTTACCTAGAACAGGGGCTACACAAAGTTAAGAGAATAAAGTGGGGGTTTAATAAAGACCTTCAATGGATACACCTTGGGCAGTCAGAGCCTCCCAGACGCTACACCCAAGGTGGATGATGGAGTTTTTCAGACAATTATAAGTTTGATCTATTTGCATATCAGGGGTTAATGCTCCAATTACAGCTTCAGGTAATGAAGTCATTTACCCGCAGTTTGCTCCTCCCCAAATCACTTTTGTTTATACTTTTCAGTGCCTAAGGCCGTGAGGGTGTCCTTGGTTCTCAGGCCTGAAAGGATTGTTTAGTCTGACCAAGTATGAAGGGAGCTTACTAACACTCCCTATGGAGTTCAGAGTTATACAGTAAGGCTGTACAGGATCTCAAAAATATAAAAGCTAAAAACTTAAGGCATCATCAGAAGCTGGATGGATCCCTAGCCCAGCACTTTCCCTGCCTCTCCAGATCTCCTTCCTCATAGTAGATTTTGTGTACCTCTAGAGGAGAGGTGGGCAGTGAGTTTCACATGCAAAGTGCATTTCTTGCTAGAATCAATCTCTGAACCTTCACAGTGAGTGATCCGCCCAAAGCACTCAGCTCTGCTGAAGCCTGGAGCCTATGTAAGTGCAGGTGTGCATCCATGAAGGAAAGGTCTTGGGAACTGGCTGGCTGGGCTTCCCAGCATCTCCCCTGCACACACAGGAACTCAGGGGTGCTGGCTCTGGGAGCTGAGGGTGGTGTAATGTACTTGTTGTTGCTTTTTTAAACACTGAGGTCCCAAATCATGCAATGTGTCAGCATTTTAGAAATATAAGGATCCTGATAAAGCTTTCCTAGAAACTATGATAATCATTGATTATGCCTAAACCCGCTTGTTATCTATTGCAGGAGGTTAATGGTTAGAAATTGCATTTGTTCATTTGAATTCACATACAAAAATAGCTCCTCTTTATTGTGCTGGTGACTGGCCCTGTGCAATGCCTTAATTACAGTGTGCTGCAGTGAGGCAAAGGGCACTGCTGCTGGAAAGCATAAACCTGCTCTGCTGGCCCCCACCAGCTGGTGGCACTGACAAATGCATGGGTGTTTTGTACATTATTTTGGAGTTTAGAGGGGCATTCTGAGCCTGTACATTCCTCATTGCTGTCAGTGATCCTGAACAACACTAAAAGAAAATACTAAAACTCTCTCATCCCCTCTCTTCCCCTCACTCTTTTAGGCTGACTTTTGGGAAAGCTTCCTGAACTGCAGCTGGGTTTGCTGATAGCTCTGACAGAGAATGGTTCTCCCTTCTCTTTCCTTCACACCTCTCCAGCAGTATCCACATCCAGTGTGTGCACAGAGACACCCCCTGCACCCAGCACCCGTCACCTGTGATGGCAATTCAGGTGGGGAAAGGGAAAGGGAAGCAAAGGAACAAAGAGCTTTAATTAATAGCAGCAAAAACATCCCCAGTGCACTGAGTGACAGAACAGCCCTTCCAGAAGGCTTTGGGTATTGGGTTGTTTCCTGTGCCTCAGAAGGTGACTGGGATTTGATTTTGACTTCTATCCCACTGGCTTACCCAGAGATTTGAGGGCAGAATTCGCTGAGCTGGTGTCAGAGCTGTGGCTGGGAGCCTTTCTACTGATTGGCATCTGGGGACAGCTCACTTGGGAGTGGGTACTGCCAGGATGAATCAGCAGATATCTTCCTGGAAGCAGCTGACAGCCTGGATATCCCGAGTGTTTAGCAGAGATCCCACCAGGCTATAAAAGTCTGCTTGTGAAATGTTTGACTTCTTCTTTCCAGCAGGGAGCTGTACAGTCATTCCCTGACAGCTGAGATACCGTCTCCCACACACGTGTGAAGATCACACAATGACATTTTTCAGCAACTTTGTTTACTAGATGATACAAATACAAAAATATTTCAACTCACTTAACACCTTGATGCTTTTTTCTTTGCATTGAACATTTTAGGGAGACAGGGGGGAGGGAATGGAAAGCCAGAATATGCCCCACATGTCTTGGCATGCTGACAGCAATCGCATTTTTCACGTCAGTCTCCATTGCTTCATGTACAAGAAGCAACGTGGTCTCTCGTGTTTCATCTTTGTGACTGATAACCTGGTGTCAGCAGCAGCAAAGTTAAAGCAAAGACCTTTCCATCAGCATGTTCATTGCCCTTGCCATGACAATCAGTTTTATGCACTTGACTCTAGGGGAGAATGAGCAGATTTGATTAAGTTCTGTGCAGACTGAGATGTCTTAGCCGCAGAACGATCTCCTAAGAGAAATCAGAGCTGACAGGTGCTTTTCTTGTTTAACCCTCAGCTGGCAAAGCCAGTTATGCACTATGCAAGTTGGTATTTTTCTTGTTGCTGGATCCCAGAGAGCTGTTTGCTCACCAGCTCAGCCTTGGAAATAAAGCCTGTTCAGTCCTGATCTGCCTCTCCAGCCCTTCTTGTTCCATGAGCAGCCTGGATGGTGAAACTTGTCATGCAGAAAGAAGGCACTTGGAGTAAAACATAACAATTAGAGTCAAACTCTAAGTATTTGGCAGAAGGAAGAACAACTCTGAGTGTTTGTGTGTAAGAATCAAGAGGGGACCTGCACCTTGGAGAAGGAAACAAGGAACCTGATTGGTCCATTGCCCCTGAAACAGGGCATTTTTATCCATAAACCCTAAATGGATATTCATATCCTTAGCTATAGGTTGTCCAATTAACTAAGAACACACTTCTAAAACATTCTCTCCACACCAATCTAAACCTAATTTTGAAAGTACGGAAAACTACAAAAAACTATGAAAATTGGTGCCAGTCCTTACACAAAACCCTACGCATGTAGCATATCTCTTAACGTAAAAGGTTCAGTCCTGTAGCATAAAAATGTAAATGCTTAATGTAAAAGCTTCTATCATATAGCATATCTATTCACATAAAAAGCTCTATCATATAACATATGTATTAATTTAAAAGATTCTACGATACAGCATATCTGTTAACATAAAAGGTTCTGCCTCGTTCACATAAAAATTGTACCTGCTCTACGTAGTACTGTGAGCAATGCTTTTGTTGAGTCTAAAGCTGAGTTACCAGGCCCTAGGGCTCGGGACTCTGTGCTAGCTGTTTCTTAGGGCACTTAGAGTCTGCTTGCTTCAAACTAGAGTCTAAACTTCTCCTTCATATTTATGTGGCTTAATATATTTTAATTTCTCTAAAGGCTTCAATTCAACCCCTGTATCTTTCTCTCTCGCTGGGGAACCCAGGGGGGCAGGCACCCCAAGAGGAGCCCACAGAGCCGAGCTGCTCTCTGGAACAGCCTCGTTCCTGTGTGCCGGCAGTGGACAGAGCACCAGGATGTCTCAGGAACTCGCTGTAGCCTTGGAGGAATCTGCAGGTCTGGTGTCAAGTGAAAGAACTCCAGGAATCATCGCGCATTTGGTAGCACTGAGTGGCTGCAGGTACTGAGGTCCCTCAGGAGATCAAGTGCTATGCAGCAAAGGGAAAAGGGCTCCAGAAAGTCACATCTGTGCAGGAAGTTAAATCCAAAATCCTCAGAGGCAACGTGGCTGCTGCCTCTGGATCAGGCCCAGCTCAGAGCTCAATCATTCTGTACAAGGTGCTTTCACTCAGAGCTGCTGCAGCAGCATTGCATAACGTGAAGGGAAACATCTAAAAAAGTAGCCAAGAGTAGTTCAGAAGGTAACTCCCAATGAATTAAGCATTACTTACTTTGCTGAGTGAATGTGAAAAATCCCCAAATATTGCAAAATATTAAGCATTTAACAAAACCTAAACAGTTAGTAGCCAAATGTTTATTTAACTTAAAATTTCACTTTTTTTTTTTTTTTTTTTTAATACTTTGGTGCTGGTTCTTGTCTCTGGGTCTGTTCTAGTACTTCTTGTCTACTTACAGCAAAGGCAGCTGTTTCCTCAAAGTGAAGCAGAGTATTTGTGCTTCACTGTTTGGGTACATGTAACCATTTGTAAAACTCCTCTAGTGGAAAGGGTTTTCCCAATGGCTTATGTTTATTTCTGTTGCCTTTCTTTTGCTTTGAATCTGATTGTGCAGGTTGCTGATGGGATTTTGCATGTAAATGACGAAGGAGTAGCTACAGAAACTCATGCAACAGCCTGTCAGTGGTGACAGGAGACAGGATTGCAGTAATTCCTTTGTGTTGGCAGATAAACAAAGGGAATCCCTCTGCTCTGAGCTACAATTCCCTTTAATTTGGTCAAAGTAGAATAATCTGCATTTATTCTTCTTGGCTGACTCTTTGAGAGAATAAACTAGGCAAACTCTGCTCATTCTTTCATAACAGAACAGACTGGATGTGGGCTGGGGTCAGAAGAAAATTAATTTAGAATATGTGAGGAATTGAGGTGAGGGCCTTGGCTCTTTCTTACGGAACTTTTGAATTTCTGAAAAGCCTTGGCATTTTCTATTCTACCAAGCTCCAACCTGGTAAATCTTTTCTTTGGGGAGTAGCACAGAAAACTGAGAATTGTCATGATGGACAAGGCTTCTTTTACTTTAACCTCACATCTCAAATGAGAGCACCATATGTGCCTCAGCATTTACATGAGGCTTGTGAGAGATGCTGTGACCTCTCAGCAGGTCTAGCAGCACAGTTCCCTCGTAGAATGGAGACTTGACATTTTAAGCAAAGCTTTATCTCTCTCCAAACTTCTTTAATGAGCATCAAGGACTCTAGATATTCTTGCTATGTACATGCAGAGGCAGAGGTCACGTGGAGCCATCCCTTGCAGTCAGAGAGCTTTTCAACAGAGGCTGTGTCTGCACTGAACATGCACAGTGGGCAGAAACAGGATTTCTGTCCTGCTGAAGATGCAGCAACACGATAAATCTCCGTATGCAGGAACTTTACCTGGGCAATACCTTTGCTTCTGCTGCTGCCCATGGCTGTCCCTCGGCCCTGCAGCAGGGCTGAGTCAGGGATCACGGGCTTTTGGGATAGGAGAGGTTGCTGCTGCCTCCTTTTCACTGCAGCTCCAAGAGACTGAGGGAGGGCACATGGACAGCCTGACTGGGATGTCCAACCCACTGTGACAGCAGACATCACTCTGCCTCTCTGGTGTACAGAGAATGAAATTACTGCTGTCTCTGGCCTTCTGTCTGCAGAGCGGAACAAAGGGAAGAAGAAAGAAAAAGAAAAGGACCCAAGGGCTTTGGTTATCTTCAATTATTAAACCATTGCCCATGTAGTGGGGGCTTGTTTGCAACGGAGAACTCCTTATAGGTACTGCCATAACCAAAGCAGGTTCTCCTTGAGAAGCCTTTACTTTTCCTTAGAGCCTTTACTTAACTTTATTTGTGGTGTATTTTGTATTTCTAAATATCTGTGTAATTTTTTTTTACATAGATTTTACATCAAACTTGCTCTTGGGTGTGTCCAGATAAATGCTCAGGGTGCATAGCTCAGAGATCAAAAAGGCAAGTTGACCTTACAAGGATTAGGAGACAAGATATTAATACTCCAGAAGAAGTGTGAGATTTAGGTGAGAAGGTATTCAGCGCAGGAACAAACACCTCTGCCCAGGAGCATGCAGATGCTTTTTTTTTCAAATTGCTGCTGTTTATAATGACAGTTGCTTTGTACAAAGGTGTGTAAAGAAAGCTCAATTCAGAAGTTTCCGTGATGCTGTGCAAGAGCTATTTTACATATGAGCATTATGATTTCAAGCATGTTCTGTTTGACAATTCAGTGTTTTGCTCTGTCTTTAGAAATAAAGCCCTGAGAGGCTGGTATTTTTTTTATCTCTGTGCATTAGATGGCTTGTTTCGGGATAGGCAATTGTTTTGTTTGTTGTTCAGAATATATAAAATGGAGAAGTTGCTTGACAAATTTAAATGATGGAATTCAACATCTTGGTTTTGGGGCCTCATCTCCAGTCCACTGGGGCGGCTCTTGTCCCAGTTTGGGGATCTGGCTTGGAAGAGTACTTGTTCCTTGTCAGGAGTACTTGGCTTTACCCAGGGTGTGCTGCTGAGGCTCACCCTCTCCATGTGGAGGTATCATTTGTAGCAAGTTTAATGGCAACAAACCAGGAACAATTATTCTAAGTTTGTGCCTACAGCATCAGAGAAATTGAGAGTTTATTCCACAAGAAGGACAGTGGGTGGCCACCGGCTGCACAGGAACTGTCCCTGTCCATAAAAGAAGAAAATCATGGGCTGTATAGCACCATACTAGGTAGAAGAGGATGCATCTAGCATCTTTCTGTTTCCTTCTTGTCCCCAGTCTGTAATATACACTTAAGTAAGGCAAATTGATACTAGCAACATTGGCAACCTCAGCACTGCACAGTTACACAATACAAACAAGAACAAATGAACCAAAGAAGAATTAAAATCTCCTTGGAAAACCAAGGCAAATGTAGCTGTATAGATTATGTTTTATGGGTTGTTTCCCTTCAGAATAACAACTGTTGATCTATGACTGACCTTTGAATATCTTTGCTCTCCTGTAACTGTTTTGCCTCACAAAACCTTCTGTGGAGTGAAATTGCTCCAGCAGTGTGTACACAACATGTGTCTTCTAGATTTTTCATCAGAGGCCACATCTTGTGTCATCAGGAAAAAACTTGCCTGGCTTGGTTCTAATTTGAAATTTGATTTCTTAAATGCTCAAAAATTAACAAAAAAAAAAAAAAAGAAAAGGCAGGAAAAAAAGCACATCATGCTGTGACATCTGAATGGAACAGAGCCTGTGGACTGGGGAAAATATCTTCTGACTAGAAAAGATCTTTGAAGAGAGAAAATAAATTCCCTAGGGAAAGATCAAAGTATATGAAGGTAATGGATTATGATAAGGTGAAAAAACATCTGGAGAGAACAGTTAGTTCAAACATAAAAGAGGGGGATGAGAAGGAGTAGGGGTTTTTGTTAGAGGTAAAGAGTAGTTAGATGGCTGGCTAAGTACTGGAGATTATATGTTGTAGCTAAAGGGTTATTAGTGGGAACAGGGACTTTTTTCCAGTCTGGTGCAGTCTCCCCTGCTCTGGTGGCATGGTAGTCTTGGAGCTGCAGGGCTGAATTCCTGCTCTATTGCAGTGCTCTGTGCTAGTGACTGCAGCCTGATGCACCCTGCCCGGCAAAGAGCTCCTGTCACACTGACAAGGGACTGACAGAATTGTAATAACTCCTCTTAAAGTCACTTTAAATAGTCTGAGCAGGTCCTGCTAGGGTCAAAAATATATGGCGCTTATCACAGAAAAAAAGGCAGAAACCCACCTAGGGAACCAAGAAATGTTCATGGGTGAAGAGCTCTGGAAAAAACCTTAGTTCAGGTTTTTGTTAGCAAAGACTGTCTGCGCTGCTGGAGGTGCCCGTGGGCCTTGTGGGCTCCTGCAGCGTTCGTGTGTCACAGCCACACAGAAACAGGAGCTAAAGCGGAGCAGCAGAGACAGATCCCCAGGGATCCACATCCTTCTCAGAGCCACTTCAGTGGGAATCAGGCCTTTGAAATGCCTCCAGGAGCTGAGATCAAGCCGCTGGATCCAAGGCTGTGGTGGGCTTCTGGGGCTGAGCAGACGCTGCACCTCACTTCTCCCATTTAAATCCATCCTTGCCTGAGCCTCACCACAAGGCACCAGTGCCAGGGGTTTGTGCCAGGGCTTTACCTCAGCAAGGAGCTTCACCTGCCCTAAATACAAAGTACTGGATCTACTGAGAGACACTCAGCCACGCACAGCCTTCTGTAGGTGTTGCTCGACCCTCTGGTTTATTGCTCCAAATGCTTGAGGCATCTCCACAAACCTGCTGCTTGTTTCCTGTATTGACAGTCCTGTCTAAACAACATTGACTATTTCTCAGCAACTCCTGCTTGCCCTCTGTCTTGGGTCAGTTTCTCATTTGCCTTTTCAGTTTTTAAGAAACAACCTGCCTCTCTTGTCTCTTTGTCTCCAGAAGTTTATTTTGATAAAGGCAGTAATTTGTATCGTGAGCGTAAGGAAGGAAAGTCTGTTTCTGTGGGTCGCCTCTGTGTCAATGATCTGATGGAGAGCTGAACAATACTGGGGTGCACTTCATCAGCACATCCCATTTAGTGCTTTTCCTTGTGGCCATATGCTGTGGGAGAGGTGTTGTTACCTGATGGGGAGAGAGGGAGATTAAGGCCCTGGAAAATCCTGGTCTCCCAGCCCTCGCTCCTCATTAGTACTGCCTGTGCTTTGTGGGTGCTCCTCTGCTCATCTGAGAAGTGGCTAAACTGACATAGGATTTGTTTCTCCCAGCTCACAGGCAACTTCAAATGAAAATAAAAATTAACTAAATTAAAAATAAAATTCTAAGCTTTTCTTTTGGTTAGACAGTTTTACTTTAAACTAGCAGTTTTCCCTTGTTTCAAAGCGAGAGCAACTGCAAGAGCAATCTCTGGTCTATCCCTATAATGAGAAGGAATTACATAAAGGAATATCATACATAAAAGATCTCAGTGGGTTCATGGTCCAGAAGGAATGGAGCAAAATGAGTGCAAAACTCAGCTATTAATAGCAAAGCACTGCTATCTTCTGTTTTCCTAAGATCTTGTTTATCCAAGAAGTTGTGGGAAGTAGATGCAGCAAGACTTGGTTGGATAGAACAAATGGTTGTGATGAGAGATGTTTTTACTCTGGAAATGAGAAGAGAAGAGACGTTGAGCTGAATGTTTGATGTCCAGAACTCTTGATAGTAGGATGCCCACAGAATTTCAAATGAGTGATTGGGCAAGAGTAATTGGACAGGTGCCACAGAGTGACTGAGGCAGTATGTCAGGAGCTGTTATAGTGTGAGGCCTTTGCCAGCTCTCAGTACGAGGCCATGCTGTTCCCACCTTGTCTCGAATGTTCTGTTATAGCCCCTTCGGTGTCACGAGAAAATCGTGCACTTTGCTTTGTCTGACACCACTTGGGTTTTTTTGGTTGTGTTTCGGGGTTCTTTTTTCTGTTTGTATAACCATGCTTTCTTAGTTCAGCAGCTAAGTTTAGATACCAGTCCTAAAATTTCAGTTTTCAACCCTCATTTTATCATGGTGCATTTGTAGAAAGCAGCAATCACAGTGGCAGCCTTTGG
Source organism: Donacobius atricapilla (assembly GCA_013397315.1). Lineage (NCBI taxonomy): Eukaryota > Metazoa > Chordata > Aves > Passeriformes > Mimidae > Donacobius > Donacobius atricapilla. Next base: position 294,501 of record WBMY01007220.1, on the reverse strand, counting down.
CACACTCTGTTCCTGCCAGGCCCAGAGCAGCTGGTAAAAGGGAGTCCCAAAGATGCAGTGACTGCTCCTCCTGCATCTCCTCCTGTTTCACACTGCTGTGAATGGCTTTTCTTTGGGGTATGTCACTTTTGCCATCAGTCATTTCCATGGCAGTGTGGAGGGTGACAGCGCACAGCACGCTGCTGCAGGAGAGCTCCACCGTGGGACAGTGCAATTGGCCACCTTGGCTTCTTCCCTTTTCATAGCTGGGAAGAAAACATATGGGATTAGTAAGCAACAGAACCTCGATTTTCATTTGAGAAAGGAAATAAGAGTGATTCATTCTGAAGCCATCCGCTCCAAGGGAGGAAGATTTGAATTATTAACAGCATATCTAAACATGACGGGCGCTGTCACCTTCATCTCTTATTTTTACTGCCATGGATTTTCTTCACATGCAGTGAGAGAATTTACACTACAGGAACTGTTAATGGTTTCATGCTTCCTACCCATTTTCAGCTGCCTAATTTATGGAAAGCCATTACTAGGTGAGTCACTGCTTTCACAGGATTAGTGTGGCTGAGATAGAGCTCTGGGTATTCCTTTCATTTCCATATTTGCTTGAAAGGAACATCAGATCCACATTAAAACTGTTACAGTTTGGTATTACAGGAGAGTTCAGAGTCTCTGCTCTACTTGATCATGTACAAATACTGAGGAGATACTCCCTGTCCCTACAAGCTAACGAGCTAAACAAACAAGAGATGCTCATCTGCGTTCTAGATACTCTGAGTCAGGGTGGCTCATTGTTCAGAACTTGTGCCTAATTGGATGGGAATTAAGTCATTCCAAAGATTACAAAGGAAGCAATACTGGGAATCTCACTGTAAACCTCACTATAAAGAACTGTTTGCAGAAGCACATTCAGTCTCAGGTTGATCTTGTTGAGAAGGAGACATTCACAAGTTAAAAAGGGTCACGTACAAGCCTGGGGGTGAGGGCTCTCCCCTCATAATAAATGAGCTGTGGGTTGAAAGCCATGTGGGCTGTCTGTATCATGAAGGTGACAGAAGAAAATGTGTGAAATACTCAAGCGCTGAACAAGGGGCAGATTTCATAGCCAAAACTCTTTGTGATAAATAACTCAGAAATATTTGCTCAATTTAGACGACAAACTAAGGCAGTAGCAGACAAAATTCAAAGGAAATCCCGAATTGATTTTTTTAAGCTAATTTACTTATCTGTAAACCTCTAAACTGGTCGCAAAAGGCACGTGTTACTTACACCCAATTACAAGCTCTTAAAGAAATTACAAAGCTCTTTATAACAGTGCTTGAAGATTGGTATTTTTGCTGAATAAATTCTGAGGCAGATTTTCAGCTGCTACAAAGAAAGTGACTCTGAAGCCCCAACTTTTCTTTTATTCTAATTTAAGATCTCTTGTGTATGAGCTATGCACTTCTTTATTCCCTAGGGATTTAAAAATGCTTAAAAGATTTTAAAAACCAAAAGAAACAAGTACAATAGTGACTGATGTGCATAAGGTTGGGAGGCAATAAGTGATCAGTGGCTCGTTAATGCTAAGTTACAGAAACGAAACATGGATCCTGTTAATTAATTGGTGTCAGTACGTGTTTTCATGTGTACCCCCAAGTGTATGATTTGGAACGAGCTGTTAGTTCAGAATTAAACCCTTAAAACCGGCCAGCAAATTGATCACAAAAGCATGTACTTGTTTACATATTAACCAATAAACATTCTTTGGCTGCTGTTTTACTGTCTGAGTTGGTGGTGGAAATGGAAGTCCATTGGCATTGACTTCTATAAGAAGATTCAAAGTACTTGGAGTATTTAGAATTTCATTGTTCCATTGCACTTTTCCGGTAGGATTTTTCGTAATGGAAGTGTGTTTGGACGACATATTCAGTGGCCATACATCTGGATTTTCAGGCAAACATTTTTAATTTTCTTCTGAACCGAAATCAATATAAACATTTGTGGTGGATTCTTTTATTTGTACTTTCAAAACACCCCCCATTTTTCATGCTGTTGTTTCATTCAGAGCAACTGAGTGACAATGCAGAGGAAAAGCAAAGCAACATTCTTTGGAAGCTGAAGGATTGCCTGCTCATGTCTTATACCACTTGTACATGAAATGAGCAGAGTCCTCCCCTGGAGAGCCACTGACATGACTGAGGTGTAAAACTGAGTAACGAAAGCAGCAGCAGAGGCTAAAAAGAGATGCATGCCAGGCTTTGAAATGGTGCTGGCTTTGGCCAGCCTTTCCAAGGAAATACAGTTTGTGTGATTGCCCTTTTACCATCCTCCTGAACTCGATGGAGGGGTAAAGACCTCAGAGATGCAAATCCCTCAAAGCTGTGGACAAGCAGGAGCCAGGTGGAGGTGAGGCCCCAGTTCCTGCTGCCAGCTTAGGAGAAGTGCGCAGGAGCAGCCCAGGAGCCTGTCCCTGCTGTGTGCAGCTGTGGTGGGACCTCACCTGCCGGGGAAAGGCTGCAGCAGAGCTGCTGGATGTGACAAGAACTGGAAGTATTGCAAGTTAGCAAGTCTTGCAAGATGGTGACAGAGGTAAGCTAAAGGTATTTTGGTGACTGGGGAGGGATGTAGCAATTTTGGATGTGAAGCCAGGTTTTATTGGTTTAGTTCCTCATGGAACAGTTCATAATATAGCCTGCAAAGGTTGCTTTTTGCTGGCAATTATAACAGCATAAAGCAGGGAATAAATGGAGTAATTCTGAGTAGTGCTGATGTTTTAGACCAGTAGGAGGGATAAGGCTCAGTATCAATAACAACTCCTAGGGGACCCTAACCACAGAAAAAGGCAGAAATTGATACAAAGTGAAGATGCATGATAATATACCGTGAGAGTTTGTTCTATAAATAAATAAGCCAGTGGACTGAGTATTTGTCCTGCTTTGATGCATTTAATTTCCAAGCAAACTAACATACAAATGATAATCAAGTGAAAATATACTTTCCTTTTGGACACTGACTGTTGTCTCCAGTTGCACCAGAGGACAGCTAAAGTGGTAAGATGGAGCTGTACCCCACTGTTAAAAGCCCCTTGGACATTGCCTGATGCACTTTGGAGTTGTGACAGTAATATTTTACTATAATTGCTTTCTTAAGGAGATGACAGGGTGCTGAAGTTGCTGTCACTTTTTCTGTATGAGTTAAACCAAAGATGTGTGATTCAGACCTACTCACTGACAGAATGCTCTGAATTTACATGATTAGAAAGTTCTTCAGATTAAAGGCAATTCATCAAGGCATTTCTCACCAGGAAAATATCTGTGTCAGATTAGTCCCTTCTCCTCTGTGATGCCAGGACAGTAATCTTACTGAATTCAAGCAAAATCTCTGAACCACCTGCACAAACCATCAGGTGGGGAGTTACATAATGTCTGTAATTAATCCCAGATGTAAAACTCCGCATGTTCACAGCTGAAGGCTGAGCTGAAGTTCTTTCAAAACAAAACAACCCAACCAGAAAAAAAACCCCACAAAAACCAAAAAATGAACAAAAAACAACCCCAAACCCCAAAACAGCAACAAAAAACCCCCCAGTACAAAGTGGTACCACAGACTTCTGAAAAAGAGCCTTTTTCAGAAAACTGGGCCCTTCAAATCTATTGAATCCTATGAAATGTTAGTCAAAATGTTAATAAAAAATGTTTAGCAAAAGGTGTTAGAAGGTTCTTTATCGTTCTGGTGCTGTTCAGGAGGGCTGTATATGGAAGTAAATTGCAGATTCTCTGGAAAGTTGCCATAAAAGGTGGTTATGGGGTGCCAAAATATCAATAACCACTTCCAAACTGTTCTTTTATGGTAGTTTGAAGCTCCTGGAGGTATTGCTGTTAATCCACAGAGGCACAGGGGTGCATTCCATCTGATGCCTGCTGGGATGCACGGGAATGCAACAAAATTGTTGCAACCAGTAAGAACTTGCATCTGTTTTTAAAAAGCTGTGATACTGTGCAATCACTGAGATGCTCTAATATTTGCGAGGTGCTGAATCCTCAGGAGACTGACTGGAGGGAGGCTGGGAATTTGGCCCAACTCTATCCAGAGAAGGTTACAGCAGAATGCAAGAGAGGAGTAGGAAACCGGACAGCTGCTCCATTGATACAAAAAGTTGGATCAATTTTTATCATTCTGTTTACTGCTCTGTGTGAGCACAGAGTAAAACATAACTTGCTCTAACCCTGCTTGGTTGGATTATGTTGGTGAGACTGTGGGACTGAATGCTGCTTTTTTCACTCCTAAAGGATTTGAGAATCTGTTCGTGTTTAGTGACTAAATAAACAGTATATGAGCAAAATAAAACCATGAAAATCAGCACAACAACAATCCAGAAGGTGAGATTGTTAACAAAACTGGGTTTTTTTGTACAAGTTGCAAATTACATTTCATTTACTTGAATAACCTGGATGTAGCAGTGTGGAGAGATTAGCATAATCACCAAATATATATTTCATCTGAATTTAATTTAGCAGGTATTGATAAAAATCAAATTAATTCAACTAGAAATTGATTTTTTTTCAAATGAACTGCAGCTTGGAACAAAGACTAAGGCCAAAATGCCATTAAATCCTGATTTATTGTGTTGTGTCGATAGATTATTTCACAATTTAGTTTTTTAAGCCACTACAAGTTTTTTGAATTGCAGCAGGGACTAGTGTGTTGATGTTCAAGTTTTTAAAATTGAAATTTAGCCTTCATTTAACCAGTTAAGTTGAAAACCCACTAATCCTGGATCATTATGGTTTTGTTTTCTAGATTGGAGAATAATCTAATGTCTAACATCTCCCTGAGCTCTGATGGTTACTGTTTTGAGATACACATGCACAAACATTCATGCTTACATATTTTGTGGCATTACTTCAGGTTCTTAAATAGCATAACAAACTCTTGTGCTAGTAACTTCTATGATTTTTGAAGTGAATCAATACTTCACAGTTTATTATTTACCTTTTCAATTCAGAATTGCCTATGAGAAGTCTGATAATCTAGTTTGGGTTTTTTTTGATCATTTGAAAGGAATCTCTGAGAACTTCTATTCACTCGATTACTCACAAGCTGATGGTTGTTTTTATTTAAAATCTCATGGAAAAAATGGAAATGTGGCCTGTTTATTTAGGTGGGACTAGTTCTGTTATTTTCTCCTCCATTTGAATGCTGGAATCTGACTTCAAAATCTATTTTCCCAATAACACTGTAGTTTGCCTTTCTGCTAATACTTGCCTCAGTAAAGGAATTTAAATATTCACAGGCAGCAGGTCATAGACAGCAAACTTCATGATTTTTTATATTATTAAATTATTTTAAACAAGTTAGTTCTAATTAAGTCTAAGGAATTGAATCAACCCAGCTATAGAGGAGGCACAGAACAGGTTAAAATGTACTTTGCCAGTGATTTCATAGACAATTCTCCAGAATAGGTGTGGTTTCTACCAAGGTACAACTTTTTCCAGAGAAGATTATAGCAAGGAAAATGACTTCTGTTCATTCCTGAACTGAATTCCTCTATGGATATTCAGCCACTCCAGGGCTTTGTAGATAAATTAACGAGCTTGCTTTTAAGGTTTTCATGCAGGCACCAAGATTTCCTTGTATTCACAAGTGACAATTCTTTCTTCTCTGGATGCTGTGGTCTCTCAGCTGGTTAATGATGGCAGGGCCTGTGCTGCAGGTGCATTTTGGGGACCCTCAGTGGGGACCCTAGGCCTGAGCACTGCAAAGCATCCTTGCAAGGGTTAATGGCCCTGGTGCCTCGGGAGCTTGGAGGAGTCAGAAGTGCTCAATGAGCCTCAGAATGTCCAATACAGATACTGCTGGGGAAAGGAGCAGACCAGGCTGGGCAGACAAACCTGGATCAGGTCTGGAGTATCACTCTGTCGTCCCTGGAGATAAGGGAGCGCTCAAGATGACCTCTCGAGGCCTTTTTCATATAAAGTTTCTCTTTTCCATTGTTGTCTTAGGGGGGTAAGAAAAATAAAAAGAAGTTCAAACCTCATTCAGAAGGAAAATTTCTGCCAGAAACACTCCCATGTTATGTCAAAATCAGTTGCGTACATTGATAACTGACTGACCTTGTGTGGTTAGTTCCCAGAATTTTCACTATCAGTCCAAAGCCTAATGATTTCCTATTGCCATCTAAATAAAATGTAGTTTAATGAACTTTAAGGTGCCTTCTTGGTATGAAATGCCTAATGCCACGTGTCAACTGCATCTGGCTTGCAGCAGTCTCCTCCCTGGGCCAGCACCGTCTGTCAGTGAGAGTTTAAGGTGTGGCTTACCCCGGTATCCTTTTGGATGCCTCTCGTTTGTTGAGTTCTGCTGCATTGAGAGTTCAAGGTGTGGCTTACCCCGGGATCCTTTTGTATGCCTCTCGTTTGTTGAGTTCTGCTGCATTGAGAGTTCAAGGTGTGGCTTACCCCGGGATCCTTTTGGATGCCTCTCGTTTGTTGAGTTCTGCTCATGCAGTGCCCGCGTTGGCTTGCGGGAAGCCCCGGGCTGTGCACTGACGGGACTGAGCTCCAGCTGCACTCAGGATGGCAGCACAGGACAGTGACTCATGCTCTGCAAACCTCCTGTTGCTTAGGAGCTGCTTGTAAAGGGAGAGAGTTGGGCAAGTCCTGGTGAGGGAAGAGGAGAAGGGCTGCGAGGCAGAGTGCTCCAGGCTGCCTGCAAGTGATGCCTTAGGATTTCAGCCTTTATATTTTTCAAATCCTGTGCTGCATTACTGCATAACTCTGAACTTCATATAAAGTGTTAGCTACTGTCTTCACACTTTGGTGAGACACAGCAATTCCTCTGGGCCTGGAATGCACACCCTACAGCCTCAGACCCCAAAAAGTATAAACAAAAGTGATTTGGGGGGAGCAAACCTGGGTAAATGACTTCATTACCTGAAGCTGTAATTGGTGCATTAACCCCTGATATGCAAATGGACCAAATTTATAATTGTCTGAAAAACTCGTGACCATTGTCCACCTTGGGTGTAGCCTCTGGGAGGCTCTGACTGCCCGAGGTGTATCCATTGAAGGCCTTTAATAAATCCCCACTTTATTCTCTTAATCTTGTCTAGCCCCTGTTCTAGGCAGCCACTCCAAGGCATCAGTTGGCGCACCTGGTGACAGCCAAACCGAGGAAGGAATGTGCAGGGCTGGAGCCAGTTCCCTAGGTAACCAAGAGATGTTTTAAAAGGGAAAATGGTGATAAATAAATAAATGCACACAATAAGGGCCCACACACATGACTAACTTTCCTAGAAATCACAGACAATAGAGAGCAGCAGAACATGGAAATTCATGGATCTCACATCCATGAGGAAACAGAAAAATTTCTCCCCACTGAAATGGTTAAATAATACTCTCATTCACAAGTTCCTTGTGATGCCTTGGGGTGGCTCCCTAGAGCAGAGCCTAGACAAGATTAAGAGAATAAAGTGGGGATTTATTAAAGGCCTTCAATGGATACACTTTGGGCAGTCAGAGCCTCCCAGAGGCTACACCCAAGGTGGACGATGGTCACGAGCTTTTCAGACAATTATAAGTTTGATCTATTTACATATCAGGGGTTCATGCTCCACTTACAGATTCAGGTAATGAAGTCATTTACCCCGGTTTGCTCCCCCCAAATCACTTTTGTTTATACTTTTTGGGGCCTGAGGCTGTAGGGTGTCCTTGAGTCTCAGGCCCAGAGGGATTGTTTTGTCTCACCAAAGCCCGAAGACAGTAGCTAACACTTTATATGAAGTTTAGAGTTATGCACTAATGTAGCACCGGGTTTGAAAAATATAAAGGCTGAAATCCTAAGGCATCACATCCACAGGGTTCCCAGTAGTGCTGGGAGAACTGGGGGTCTGGAGCCCCACCACAGCACTGTCCCAGAGTGATGACTCCACTGCACAAGGACACAAAGGCCAAAAAGCAATGGTAATGAAAAAGTAATCACTCTCTCCGTGCATTGAATCTTGCTGCAGGTAGGCTGTATCGTTTGTGGGTAGGTGGATGTAATTCCCAATATTTAGTTGGGATGGCAGTAGAAAGTTATTTAGTTTTATGGAGATAAAATGCATTAATAACATTTACTTTTAAAATATGTATCTGTATCAGAATTGTAGTAGCAGGAGGCAATACTTTGCCCTTCAAGGGATGTAACAGATGGAAAGACTGAGCTTGAAGAGTAGCTTTGAGGGCGGGGAATGCTAACTGTGGTTATGCTTCAGTCATCTGAATTCTGCTTTATTTATATAAGCAGGAGTTTATGGTTGATTGTGAATGTCTTCCTTTGTCCCAAGTATGATTGTCATTGGTTCTTCTTGTCACTTGAGTAACATATGGATAATTCACATTTTTATGAAGTCTTTTAAAGCATAAATTTAAACTTGAATGTTCCTTCTCAATCCCAAGGACTTTTTATTTCCAAAGAAGGACATGAGAAATAATTGGTTACTTTTGAAGTACTGTAAAAGTAATTAACTTCCAAGTTTCAGATGTCTGGAAAGCAAAGTAAAAGTACTCCTTCGGCAGACAGGGAGGTGACGGTTTCCATTTACCCAGAGAACCCCAAGGGCTGCTTATAATGATGCAACTCACTGGAGATTTGCAGGCATGAAAATGTTTAGGCATTTTCACAAATAGCAAAAGGCAGTGTCTTGAATGTAACAAAACTGAAAGATACAACCAGAGTAAACTGGTCTTTACTGAATTAGTAGATGTTTCTAGATTAACTGGGGGAAGAAAAGCAAAATTGAAGTTCAGTTTCTAGACTGTAGCATTTTGCAAATGTTCAGGTGTTTGCAGCATCGATCCACAGAGTATGGCTGTGAGCTTCAGGAATCACACTGGAGTTCTGGAAATGTCATTCAAACGTAGGTCTCTGTGTATAGCAAAATGATCATTAAAAAATCAGAGTTTGAGGGAAAGATAGATGGTAAAATAAATGTGGGAGCTTACCCTAAGGAGGAACCACAAGGCTCTAGGGGATCCCATGAGGACAGGGAGTTTGGGAGAGGTGGCTGTAATGTTATAGACCAATCTTATTTTACACATCTTAAGTTTCAATATAGTTCATCATTTTCTGTTAGGAGGTATTGAATGAATTTACATTTGTTTACCAAGCAACTTATTTGCCCGAATAATCTAAAAAACCCTCCAACTTTTTAAAAAGGTCTTTAAGCTCTGGCTTTGTTTTATTCAAAATAGTCAATGGTTTTGGAAGGTTTTTTTTAAATTCAATGAGAACTTGAAATGAGAAGTTTCCCTTTATTGCTTTAAAGTATTTTATTGGTTAAATGGAATCCAGTTCTAGAAATTGCTGGATGTTGAAATTGGGAAGAAGGGACATTGTGTGTGAATCATAACACAGTGGGAAGGTGAAGCCCCTGTGTTAGGACACTTGTAAATGACAGCTGTGCTTCATGGAGGCTCCTCAGGAACTGAACGTGACATTTGGGGAGAAATAAGGGTGGAAGCTTGGCTCTCTGTACAGATCCCTTTGCTGTTCTCTGACATTTGCACAGACTGCTATTTAAGTAATGAATAGGTGGGATAAAATATTCACTGCAGTTTTCTTGGCCAAGTAGTTAGATGAGATTTAAACTTAACCAGCCTCCTGATAATTAAGTGTTAATATTAGGAGAGATGGTAATTACCCTACAAAGTTTAGCTGTGATGAAACTGCCACTGAATAGCAGTGGCAAATATATTGACAGGCTACAAAAACTCTTCACTGCTGATGGAAATAGGACTTTCTTTCAGCTGTTTTGTTGTTTCTGGGACTTTAAAAACAAACGAACATATTAAGAGTTTATTTACTTCTAAAATGCAGCAGTGCTGGGCAGTGATGTATAGGAAAATGGGAAGCCCCAAAGCCTCCTAGGTTTTAATTTGAGTCTCTTAAAAGACAGGCAGAAAACCATCTTTCACCCTAAAGTAAATACTACTTAAAATCAAGGAAAGCTTATCAATCTTAGCACTCCTTTGAGAGCATTCCTTGCTTCTCTGTGTCGGGGTTAACTTTAACTGCCCGCAGCCAGAAGAAACGAGAGCAGCACAGTCTCTGCAGCAGCAGATGAATCAGTGAGTAGGGCATGGCCGAACCGAACCCTGCCCCGCTCCGAGCCGAACNCCCGCTCCTTCCCTCCGAGCCGAACCCTCTCCCGCTCCTTCCCTCCGAGCCAAACTCCGCCCCGCTCCTTCCCTCCGAGCCAAATCCGAGCCGAACCCCACCGTCCCGCTCCTTCCCTCCGAGCCGAACCCTCTCCCGCTCCTTCCCTCCCACTCCCTGCCTGCTGCTGACCCTTTCCTCCTTTGCGTGAATCCCACGGAACTGGAAGCCCACACGGAAAGTTGGAAGCAGGGGCTGCTCTTACTCCTCTGCACAAGAAGTGCGGGTGATGTCCAGCTGTGAGGGAATCCATCAGCAGCTGTTCAGAAACAGGAACTTGGCTCAGAGCTGGCCATTTCCACTGAGCTGTGTCCTGAGGGATTGCTCTGGAGCTTCTCCTTCCAGCTCTGTGAATCTGGCAGACCAGGGTGCTCCACATCACTGGGCTTGCTCAAATCTGCGCCAGCTTTAGAGTCCTGAGTTTTTGAAACATTTCTCTAGCAACATGTTCGCTATTGATGTCTTTGCCCTATAGTTTATCAAGGCAGATTGCGTTTCTTAACTTGCAATAAGAAATGGCAGCAATGATCGTGACTCATTCTTTGTTTTCTTCTTGCTTTGTTTCAGATGTATCTCACCAAGGCACTGAGTAAAGCTTTGTTCTGTTAGGCTTCCTCTCCCTCACAGCCTGCTGTACTTTGGTGATTTATGCTTTAATCCAGCATTGTGTGTTTGCAATCAGTGTTTTCTTTCCCTAATTTCACGTCAGTAACTTATGGCAAGAAAAAGAAAGGCTTTTTGTTGTCCAGGATTTGACTTCTCTGCTGAATCTCTGTTTTGGTTTGCTGGGGTTTTGTCACTGTAGCTGAAGGAGGCTGTGTCTTCTTATGCCCAGTAAAAGCACTTTCCTATTTATAAAATAAAATTCCTTTACCAAAGTTTTCTGGGGGGAAAAGTGCAGTTCTTCTTGTGATGGTCAGTCTTCGTTACTTTTCCAGGTGTGTAACCTCAGTGTGCAGGACAGGGCTGAAGTAATTGAAGGTGCTGAAGTACCAAAGGTTGGTACCAATGCACCTTGCAAAACCGAGAGCTCTCAGGGATTTAAGGATCACTTCAGCTCAACTGAATCACATTAACATAACTGATGGGGCTACTGGAGCAGAAGGAACTTTTGTTAAAGAAAATTCTGGTATTTTTTTGTAACGGTGTGTTCGTTAGCTTACACTAGATTTCATCTATATTGAACTGGCTTCAAATAGTAACCATTTTGAGAGAAAATTAGATCACAGACCTGATCTTTGTGCCAATTTTATTGCCTTTAGCCCACATCATAACCCAGATAACTGAAGGTTAACAGAATGAAAAGCATCAAAAAAATTAAAAAGGAAAAAAAAAAAAGTTTATGTTCTTTCAGATAGGAAAGACAAATTATTTCAGGAGCCTGAAACCTGCCAATTCTGAAATCTTGTAAGAATTAATAGAAGGTGCAGTCAATACTACCCAGGAACTAGAGATAACACTTCCTCTGAAAACTGACTTTAGTGCAATAGAGTGTTTTGGTATTTTTTTTGTGTAGACATTGCACTGACGATAGATTTTAGTAAATAGCTATTATGAACATATAACATAAATGATTTTCCGTATGTTTTACTAAACTAATTTCTATCTGAAAGCAGCCTGATGCAAATTAAGCAAATTACAAATTTAAACAAGCAAAATGTAGAAAACAGTAAATTACATTTATGTCTTTTTACAATATAATGTTAATATCTGTATCAATATTAAGAGAAAGGGTTTTCATTATTGCTTACTCCGGTATTTGCTTTTATTCGCTAATGAAAATAAATCTCATTTAGTGTAAAGATTACAATTAGTTTTGTATCAGCAAATGAGAATTAACCCTTTTTCTTAGAAAAAACACATAGCCTGGGACTGAAATTGGCTGAAGTCACCAGTCAGTCTGTGACAATTACCTCAAAAGGAGATCTACTTTAAAGCTGGTTTGGGTTTTTTTCAGTGCTTTGCATGTAAGTATATAAATTTGCAGATGTGAAGATGAGACTGGTCGAGTGGGATCTAAAGGCATGGCTTCAAGTTCCCCATCAGTAACCTGCATTAATTCTGTACTGCTGTACAATGTGGACAGAGATTGAGATCTACCTTATTATTGTATCCAGCAGTAAAGTGTCCAGAAATTGAAATGTTTCTCAATTAATAGGACATCATAGATGTTAAAAACGAAGATGGGATGAATAAAAATATTCCTCTGTTCTTGGTAGGAAAGGAAAGGAAGCTCAAGACCCTCACAGTCATAGCACAGATAGTAAATAGTGTTTATGAAAAAATTTTCAAGGTGCAGGTATGTAAATCCATGGGCTTAAAATGATGAAAGAATGTTCTTAAAATATCCCTGTAGATCAAATTTTCCTCTAATCCTTAAAGTTAGTAAGCAACATTCATTTGGCTTGAATGGAAGATAGTGGAGGAGATAAATCAGTTGGTCATTACTGACTTAACAAATGTTGGTCAAATTAAAGATGATGTCTTAGGGTTCCTCTCCTTTTCCTGTGTGTGTGTATTTAGCACACCAGATGGTTAATGCAGTCATAGTAAACTAGTGGGAATATTTAATTATATATGTTCCCAGGACATTAAATACAGAGTATTATCCTTTGGCTGGTGATCAGAGTAAATATTTGGTAATAAGGGAGAGTCCTTGTAGAATATTGTTGGTAATACATGAAAAGCACATTTGAGAAAAGAGCTGTGTTCAAAGCAGAACTTTCTTCACAAAATGAAGATATCTCAAATGCTAATTCCTTTTATCTGTGGGGTTTTGTTCTGCCACCAATTAACTATTAGTCATTCCACAGTTATTACAAATATCACGAGGAATACTTTGAAATTTGATAGTCCTGGAATGGAATTAGTCTAAGTTTGTCTGTAGCCCTTTACTTGTCAATAGTCACATTTCTACTGAATACCGAATGGCTCAGATAGAATAAAAGCACAATGAAGAGCAACATCTCTGTTCAAGCAGTGATGCTTCACTTGTAAGTGAAGGAAGCCTGTTTGCTCTTGTTGGGAGCTAATTCTAGTCCCTCTGTGAGGGAGGGAGGGGCTGCTCTCAGAGGGCTGAAAACATCTTTCTGTAGTCTGAAAATCCTCCAGCCTCAGTATGCAAATGTCCAGCAGTGATACTCCTCTGTCAATCAGCTAATTTTCTCCTCAGCCTGTCCAGTTTTATGATATCATGGCTTTCTTTACTCCCATTGAGCAGCTTTTTCTGTTCCCCTGCAGAGGTGAGATTAGCAGAATGAAAACAAGGATAAACCTAGCCTATTAAAATGGGCTGGTTAACAACTGGAGGGGGAAGGATGAGCTAGAAATCTGAAATATGTACAGTTAGTGGGCAGCTGAACTGAAAAGCACATTACCCTTTATGAGCATCTCAGAAGTGGGAGGTCATGGTCTCTAGCCAGGGTTGTCTTTTGGAGAGAGCTCTCACCCTGCAGGCAGAGAACATCATTACCGACTTGTACGAAGCATGAGAACCTGAAGAACACTTAATTTTATGGGAGTGCTAGAAGTTTCTCTGCACCGCTCCTGATAGAATTAGTGTGTGGTTTTCAAAGAGTGACACCACCTGCCATCTGACACTATCCCATGGGAAAACCAAAACATTTGGTTAGGAGGTGCTGGGATGGACAATTGATGTCTCCTTCCTGGACACAAAGAGAAACATGCCTGTCCACCCACAACTGTGGCAGTAGGCCTATGCTGTTGTTAAGTTTGCACAGGTAAGGACTCGAGTCTGGAAGGCTCAGAATCTTAAGGAGTTTAAACATCACTTTCTTTGAGACGTGACATGTGAATAGACAAGCACAGAATTTTAGCCTACTCTATCAGACTGGATTTTGTTAGGGTTGTGCCAAACCTCACATAGCCACACTGATTGGTAAGAGTTTTTTAGCTAGCCCTGGCTAAACTGACCTCGTGCAGAAGAAACCCCATGTGGTAGCATCTGATTAACACAAAGCTGGAAACCTGCAAATTCCTCCAGGACGCAGAAGACTCGAAGTATTGTCAGTAAAAGTCCCTCTCTGCAAACTACCAGTGGAAAAATTGGTTTAGCTGTTACTGCATAGGAATAAACAAAGCAAGAACAACACTAGCAGCAAACCCCCAGGGCTACAGAGCTCCTTTACTTCCTTAGAGATCCTCATGCCTCGATGCTCTCCAGTGCACCGCAGTTCAGAGATGAACATTCTCTGCACTAGGGACAGTGTGAGATGGGTTTGTTTCTGCAGCTGCTCCTTGGGCCAGAATCTTCACTGACATGCATAGCCGCTAAAGTAGTGTATAAATATGCATTTGTAGCTAATTTTAATAATTGATTTAGAGTTAAATCCCAAGAATACAAAGATGTGGAAGTGTTCTGATTTATTTTGCAGTTAAACAAAGGTGTATTTGTGGTATATTTTTCAAAAGCCTTTGAAACCACAGACTGTCAGACTCTACTTCCACAGCGAAGCCCAGATGGGTGGGTGCCTTTTCAAGGGGTCCACATGGAAAAAGTGTCTTAAAAAGTGTCTTGTTACAACAGTAAATATGTACTACACAAATATGATACCTGAACAGTAAAAAAACCCACCAAAAAACTCCACCAACACTAAAAGGGAAAAGAGGCAGTGCATTTTTTTTTTTTTAATTTGAACAACAGGGAAAGGGTTTGAGGAAAGAGGACTCAGACTGGGGTTCCTCAAAACTTGTCTGCTTTGTTTCATTTTTGGTAGGGATCATTAATCAGATCTGCTGCATTGATGCACATTCACTGCCCCTCCCCTGAGCTTTGCCAGCTGACACCCCCTCAAGCTGTCTGATGTGATTCTCACTTTCCAGGCGCTATCAGCTTTAGCTGTGTTTCTCACTGTTTAAGTCTGAGGGGTAGAAAATAACTGCTGCTGGTAGAAATAGGTTGTGAGCTTTGACTTGAGTCAGCGTTGGAGAGGAGCAGAAGGAGGACAATGAAGAGGGCTGGGCTGCTCTGCCACAGAGCACGCATCCTTTCTGTGCCACGGAGAAGTCCCTTCATCTCCCTCTACCTGTTTCCAGCCATATGTAGGGATAACAGCTTTTCCTTAGCTTAGTGCAGTGTTGTTAGGATAAAGACTTTGAAGGGATTAGGTCCTGTAGTTGGAGGCTTTAAAAAGCACTTAGGATGGATAAAAGAGGATGCTAAAAGCCGCCTTGGAGGTCCTCATGTAAACTGTACCAAGGCACAGCGGTGGCCTGGCATCCTCCTGGAGTTTGCATTGTGCATCTCCCTTCCCTTGCCTGACTAAGTGAAAAAATTCTGCTGTGTAGCTCACACATATGAACAAAAACAAAAGTGTGTGTCAGATGGTTTCCCAAAATATTAGATACACAATCATCCTTAATGTTTTTTCAGCCAGTGCTGAAATGCAAAACAATAACACTGGCTATCTCCAATTCTCTTTTAATTAAGAGTTGCAGCTGCCTTTAACTGTCAGATGTAAATAGCAAGTTGCTTCCAAAGCATCTCAGCGAGATGACAAATCTCTTACTCATGAATTTGACCTACCAGTTTCAGGCCCAACTGAAGGAACTGAGGATGTCTGAGTCAGCTGAGACCGTTTTGCTGAATCACTCAGAAAGTCCCTGAACATTTCTTCCAAGGTGGCTGCAAACACAGAGCCTGAACTGCTTTCAGTCTGTTGGGCTGCTCATGTGCTGACTGATCCAGATCTGGCTTGTGCTCTGATGTCACAGAGTGGTTGCCATTTAAGAGTATTTGCTAGGATTTCATACCCTTTTTCACCGTTAATAACAGAATTTTGTTGCTCTTTCAAAATTAATTTGACTTGTTCTTGGGAATAGCAGTTCTCAGCACCAATGGTAATTTTTTCCCTTTTCCTGGACAAGTCTGATTGGCTAGGAGCCTAGTGATGGAGCTTATATATGGATTTTGCACTCTTCTGTAGCCCCCCCAAAATCATGCCAGATCATGAGAAATTATAAAGTTGTGATGCTTCATGTATTTCAAAAGGAAGTTTCTACAACATAGTGCTAATATTTTTGCATACATTTCTTTGGATAATGCTTCTGAGAAATTATAAGCTGATATGACATGGTACAGAGGCACTAATAGAAGAATTATGTAAATGCAAGAAGAATTATGTAAATGTAGGCTGGACTTTAATTCTAGAAGTTTTGCTCTATGATATGGCAGAGAATCTGTGCTTTCAAGTGATGCAGACCTTCAGTTCCCTCCTTTACCAGAAAACTTGGATTAGATTTTAGGTAATTAATTGAGATGGGTATGTTAATTACGAGCTTGCTGTGCCTTATCATAAAGATTGTCATCTCTGGTGGTTGCAGGAACTCCTGCTGGATGGTCAGGGCAACTGTAAAAACACCTGTTCTTCCCATCATTTCCTCCCTTGTGCAGGGAGCAGAGAAGCCCCAGAAAATGCAGTTGAAACCAAATTAGATGGCAGCAATAATGCTGGAGGAGAACAACCTTGAAAGTGTTTAGGCATTTAGGCATACATCTACTGTGTGTCAAGTCATTTTAAGGACAGCTTGGGAGGTGCAAAAAAGAGACAAGAATTACTAGGCAGAAAAGGTACATGGCAAAGCTCCAAACTTCGGGGTTATCTCATAGCTCTGACCAAGAACATCACTGAATTTATAAGCTCTGCTTACAGCAAAACCTGTGGCAGGGGAAAACTCTTCTCACACTCTTCTCACACTCTTCTCCTCTTCTGTAGGCTCTGGCATTCCAACAGTGCGTAACTCGAGAGAGGAGCTCTCTTGACCTTTGTAGTAGTGGCACAGTGTTTCCACAGAAAAAATTCTGCTTGTGTTGATTGGGAAAATGCCTATTTACTTCCTTAACTGCAAGGAAGTTTTACAATTTCAATTTTAGCTCTGTTGTTGTACCGGGATCTCCCTTTGAGGCTGTTGATGCTCCAGGGAGATGTTGTTTTGTGTTGTGTGTGATGTACATTATAGTCAGATTTTGATCCTTTGTGACAACTCAAAATAAATCCTGTTGGGATGCTGGCCCATGGCCATCGGTGCAGTGATTCTCTTGCAGGTGGCAGCAGCATCTGTTTTTTATGTTTTTAGTAGTGGCTGTGAGGTCCTCAAAGGATGAGCAAGTAATGCACAACTCAATTTCTTCTCTTTTCAGCTCCAGCGTGCTAATGACATTCTCACCCCCAGTTGAAAAGTGTAGACTGCAGCAGTGCTGCAAACAGCTGCTCCATCTCTGAGAGCTCCTGAGGGTCAGTGCTATCCACAGGGATCTCAGCCCTCAGGCAATACTGTCAAACTGAATTTTGCAGCTTAAGGTACCTTTGGGGAGCTAACTTTAGTGCCCCCAGGCGTTTTGACAGCCTATTAATGAGGCCATAATTCCAGCAGCATTAATCAGACCCCAGGATGTAGAAGGGAATGATTCACAGAGAAACACTGTGTTCTCTCAGTCTGTCACTGTGGGGTGGCATTGGTAATGCATGAGTGGGATTTGTGATATTTTTCAGTTCACATGCTCAGGGATTTCCTCTGCAGCTTCAGGAAGGGTTTTGTTTCCCTGCGGGAAGGAGTGAGAGGGGTCCCTTGAAAGGAGAGGTGAGGTCTCACAGGTTAGAGTGTGGGTGTGAAGGATGACTGGCTAAAGTTCAGGGACCCTGTTCAGGCTGGTGGGGGGATTTGTCTTCACAAACTCATTCTCTGAGACAGACCAGATCTGTTGTTGGATTCTCAGGATGCTTTGTTTTGTCCTTTGTTATTGAGCAAACTGGAGAAAGCCAGTGTTGAAGTTTAGGAGTTTCTCTGCAGAAGATCAGGGCTCTGTTCACAGCAGTGCTGCAAATACTCCTCCAGGGGCTGTGGATATGCTGAAGCTGCTCTGGTGGAGCATTTGGTGACCAGGACTGGGGAGGGTCAGCATTGCTGGACGCCAGAGATGACTGACCCCATGCTCTGTGCAATTCTCACCCCCACTTCCTCGTCTGTTTCTTTTTCCACTCCCTGTTTGTGATGGGCGTGATCGCCTTCTGTTTGTGTTTGTGTCTGCTTGGTGAAGTCCAAACACGAGGAGCAGGGCAGGGCTTTACCCAGCCCACCGAGGGAAGACAGGGCCACAGCCCATCTCTGCCTGCATCATCACAAAGTACCCAGAGCAGAGTGTGCTCCCCAGGTGGGACATAAGCTCTGCCCTGCTGGTCAGCACTGCCCTGTGATCAGTTTGGCCATTGGCCTAACTTACGGTAGTTATACTGAATTGTTTGCCATTTTAAAAAGCAGCAAGGGAGCTGGAAGGGTTTGATAAAGTCCCATCAAGAAATAGTGTAAAAAGTGATTGTGGTATGAGAAAGAATGACACAGTAGGGTTGTGATCCAGGAATGGAAAGCATGGATTGGAACAATGGAAAAGCTCTTTGAAGAAGAAGGTACTTTGAAACTTCAAAAGTTCTTCGAAGAGATAGGTATTTTTTTACTAATTCCAGAAGAGGAGTAGTGAACAAATAAAGATGTTTTTGGTCACTTAGGTTCTCTGGTTTTGCCCTAGGTCTGTTCCAGCTTCTGCCCAGGGTCCCAGCAGTGCTGCAGGGGCTGCAGGGCCCTCTCCTGCCACCAATGTGTCCAGCAACAAACGGCTGCAGCAGACACAGGCCCAGGTGGATGAGGTAAGTGGCCCCAAGACATCTGCTTGGTTCCCTCCCTTGTGCAGCTCCTGCTCATCTGAAGGCAGTGGGTTTAGGGAATGAGATTTATCAAAGGAGGCAGACAGTACAAGAAAGATCCTTAATATAAACAGCCCTGTACCAGGAATAGTTCTGCAGAATAAATGTGGGCATTGGTGCCAATTCAGGAATTCCTCCCAGTCAGTCTGGTTAGGAGGAAATGTCATAGTGGAAGCAGCTCTTGTAGTGTGTTCCTCCACTCCTGAAAGTTAGATGCTAATTTCACAGGCTGATTCACAGAGCCAGACCATCAGCTTCTCACAGATAGATTAAAACCATCAGAATTGAGCCACTGAGGGTGGTGTTCATTAGCAAGAGCTCTACCGATTAATCATCACAATTTATTCCCAAAGAAAGGCACCCACACACGATGTCATAACAGCATCTTTAACAAATCCCCACTCCCTTTCTCGATCTTGGAGGACCGTGTGCCCGTTCCAGCTTGGGTCCGTAAATTCTTGTCTTGGCTGTAATGCCAGTGTCCATCCAGCTGCTCTGGGAATAGTGAGCACACCACTGCTCAGGGGTGCAGTCCCTGAGTGTACCAGAAGGACAACGGCAGCTGTAGCATCCTTACACACCTGCTGTGTGCGTTTGTGTGCTGGGTATTAAGGACAGAATATTGTTAAACCCCTCCAAAGACTGAAGTAACTCATTGCTTGCTGTCTGTGGTGAAGTGCACAGAGCTTGTGTGATTCTTAAATGCCAATTTGATGAAATACACATTATAAAATACATACTTACATGCATAAAGGCCTCTATTTTCAAAAGCTTTGGGCATGCTTCAAAGATAGTAGAGAAGACCTCAAAATATCCAACTCAAATGCCTTTCTTAAGATGAGTTAAATACACCTGTCAAAATGAGCTTTGTCTTTTTGAGAAGCTTTTCTTTGTTGAAAACCTGGAACTGTGATTTTCTGGTCTCCCTATTGGTGTGCTCAGATGTGTTCACAACGTCCTCTGGCTGTAGAAATGTCTAGACCAGGTTCTCTCTTTGTTTCCTCTTCCAGTGGGGAAAGGAATGTTACATTTTAACTTTTGTCTTTGGTCAGAATAATGAAATCAACTTCTTGTCCTGAACATGTTACATCATGGTGGTGCTGTAATTGCTTATGTGAATGACAGCAAAAGTAACTGTCCCTAGAAGATGATAAAAATTGCCTTTTGTTAACTTAAAAAACTGTTAACTTGAGTGATGCCTGTCAGATACATAGGGCACTTCACGTAGATCAATAGAATGGCATCAGTGAGGATAGTGAACCCCTGCTTTGTGTTTAAGATACTCTGTATTCTGACTCTCTTCACTCAGACCCATGAAAGTCTGTCTTTTCATGGAGATGACAACATGATGTTGGCAGTTACTCTTGCCCAGTACGAGGGGACGAGTAGTTCTTGGGTTTGAGGATTATGTGGGTGAAATTCAGGATTCATGGGGGTTTTGCCTTCCATTTGAGAGAGAGGCTGCAGTTGATACAGAATCACAGAATCACAGAATGAACTAGGTTGGAAAAGACCTTAAAGATCATCTAGTCCAACCTATGACCTAACACCTCCTCATCCACCAAACCATGGCAGTGAGTGCCACGTCCAGGCTTTTATTAAACACCTCCAGGGACGGTGACTCCACCCCTCCCTGGGCAGATGATTCCAGTGCCCAAGCATTCTTCCAGTGAAGAATTTTTCATGGGTTTGGAGTTGACAGCACATGGTCAGCAGGTCCTTTTTAACAGGGAAATCACGATATAAGAATAGCCAAGGGAGGCAAACTGGCACTCCCAGGCCTGTGAGGTCGCTGGGCTGACACTGGTTTGTAACATCAAGGGATACAGTGTGGTGATGCCATGGGGTTTTTTTTACTTTTTCTTTTTATATACCTTTTATGTATTCTCAATACCCTTAACATGCATATTTGTAATTTTTTAAACTTAATATCTTAACATATTCTGGTATTTTGCTAGGTCAGAAGACCAAACATTTAAAAGCCTTACAGCTGGGGACTGGAAAGCTTTATGCTACCTTGAGATACCAAGGCCCCCTCTAAAACATAACTTGTAAACTAAAACTAGGCCCATCTGGGGGGAATACTTTAGAATAGGGAGATGTCACACCATTCATTTAAGCCTCTCTTTGAGGCATCTTCGTTAGATATGCTAATTTGCAAGGTCTGTAAATTTATATGTGTGATCTACTGTGTGGGTGCATTTCAGCATACTCCACCTTGATGAATTGTTGTACTGATGCCTTGGGGTGGCTCCCTAGAACAGGGGCTAGACAAGATTGAGAGAATAAAGTGGGGATTTAATAAAGACCTTCAATGGATACACCTTGGGCAGTCAGAGCCTCCCAGAGGCTACACCCAAGGTGGACGATGGTCACGAGTTGTTCAGACAATTATGAATTTGGTCCATTTGCATATCAGAGGTTAATGCTCCAATTACAGCTTCAGGTAATGAAGTCATTTACCCCCAGTTTGCTCCCCAAATCACTTTTGTTTATGCTTTTCAGTGCCTGAGACAGTGAGGTGTCCTTGAGTTTCAGGCCTAGAGGAATTGTTTTGTCTGAATGAAACAACAGCAGCTGACAGGCGATGGAGCTTTAGACTTATACCCTGAAGCAGTACAGGACTTGGAAAATAGAACAGCTAAAATCCTAAGGCATCAGTACCATAAAGATACTTATTAAATATCGCAGTAAAACCCCTTTTATCTCTTACCCTTGTCTGGCTTTGACCGAGCCTTGCTTTGCCCTTGTTGCCGGTTTTTCCCGCAGGTGGCAGCAGAGCCTGGAGCAGCGCAGGGGTTCACTATCCTCACTGATGCCCCTGGGCTCTGCCTGGCATCACCCACCTGCCAGCGCCGCAGCGGCGCCCGTGGGCGCCTCCGCGCTCCCTCTGCTGCCTGCTCCCACCCAGGCACGCACGGATTTATCGGGCAAAAATGAGATCTCACCCGCACGCGCGTTCACTGCAGCCACGGTAGATTCAATAAGTAGTTCTGGGGAAAGAAACAAATGAAACAAAAACAAAACAAAAAAACCCCACAATCAAACAAATCCCCCCCCCAAAATTCCCAAAAAACTAAGAGACTAGGCAGGAAATAGTAGAGTACTTTGTTTCAGCATTTTCAAGTAGTTTAACATTTTCACTACAAATCATTGTACCAAGATAAAAGTCAACTAAATACTAGCTGAGAAATCAATACTTTTAAAAATTATTATTTTTTATATGAATTTAAGTGCTGGGAAGGGTTTGGGTTGGAAAAGCAAGTAAGAAAATTTGGATTGACCAAAATATTTCAATTTGGTTTAGATTTGGTAGACAAGTGAAACAAATAATTTGAAACCTTCTGCCAGTCCTGTTAAAGATTCTTTTACTACTAATTTCATCTCACTGTATTTGAATAATGTATCCTGTAAATAATTATGGATTTTTGCAGGTAATAGTTAAATTTTATTAAATACATATAACATGGAATTCCTTATTATAGAATATTAGAATTATCAGACCATCAGCCTCATTTGCTGCTAGAAAAATTGGACACAACTTTACTGAGATTGTGACATTCTCTGACATTTGCGTTCCAGTGAATTTCTACAGGATTTCCATTTAGGTTTTGGCTTGCTAGAAGAGAGTTTTCGTCTTACCTGATGTACAAAATACATGCATGAAGAGCCCTTGCCCATTATTTCCTGGCTGTGCAGTAAGGTGGCATGAGCTCCCTGCTACTCTCTGGGCTGAATTTGCTCAGGTAAAACGTTCTTCTCCTCCAGTTCCAAGCAGGACTTCAAATCATGGCTGAGAAGTCATCTTGCCCAAAAGATCTGCAGAATGAGAAATTTTTTTTGGTAAGGAAATGCATACAGTTCCCTTTAGAGTGGTCTTTATCTAGCTGGTTTCTCTACCTCAGGTAAGGAAGGTATTAAATGTACAAGGAAAATAATGCTTGTCCTTAGTGATGTCAATCAAATTGTAGTATAGAGATCTTCATCACATTTTTGTATCTGTATAAAATAAGTCAAAAACTAACTGTGGTGTTTCATGATGTCTGTTTATTTTCTGCCTGAAAGGGCATCCAGCACAGTGTAGCCCACTGATTGTGGTTCCACAGGCTGGGATTTTGAGGCACTGCCCAGGGAATGCCAAAGGCTGGGTTTAGGATGAGGTGTGACATTCCAGGGTGTGAACAGATGGGTGTCCCTCTGCTTCTCTGTGGAAGGAGTCTCAGGTGTGTCTGTGCCTTCCCAGGTGGTGGACATCATGAGAATGAACGTGGACAAAGTGCTGGAAAGGGACCAGAAGCTGTCGGAGCTCGACAACCGAGCGGATGCATTGCAAGCAGGTGCCTCACAGTTTGAGACCAGTGCAGCCAAGCTGAAGAGGAAATACTGGTGGAAAAATTGCAAGGTAAGGAATATAAATTCTTGTTGGGAACCACGTCATGACAAGAATTGCTTTCACTTGCATTTAGTGGGACTTTGCCTGCAGAATGGCACCTCTGAGTCATCTCTTCTCGTCAAGGTGAGAAAGAGGTGCCTTGACCTCCAGGCTCCAGAAGTCAAGCAACTTTGGTCTTTACCAGAACCCATAATTTCTGCAGTATATAAAATGTAGATATAACTTTTGATACTTCTCCAGTGCCTTCAAATAGAGGTGGGAAAGAATTCCATGTCAATTCTCTGTGTGAACCACAAAACCTCATCAGGTGCAGTGGATTCTAGCAATGGGAGAAAGGAAGATTTTTCCTTGTAGGGATCATTGATTTTATTTTTCTTCAGGATGGTAAACCATAAAAAAATACCCAAAACTGGATTCCACAACCTTCTGTGAGAAGGGAGGAAATTACAGTCTCTTAAAAAGAGGGGCTGGTTAGGATAGAGCAGGGCTTTGATCAACAAGCTGCCTTTTCTGCTGTTTTCAAAGTCTAATCCTTTCCTAGAGCAGAGGGAACCTCACTCTCCTTTGCTTTTTCAGACCTTCTCCAGTATTTGTGAATTTTGGATCCAGAAACTTCATCTCCTCTTACTCTCCTAAGACTCATGTCTTTGGCTCTTCCTACTCATGCACCACCACCATGAAAACTGTGCCAAAAGTTCAGTTTCATTTCCATTTCTCAATACCAGTTTTCCTGCTGACTACTTACGTCCATCCAAACAAAACCAGCTGTTCCCAAGGGAGAATCCCACGTGTATCCCTTGCTAGCCTGTCGTCTGCTTTGTCTCTTCAATCCACAGTGCTATGAAATGTAAAGCAAGGCAAAATATTCTGGGTAACTGCATGTAAAAACACTCCGGAAATAAAAGGATCTAGGTTAGAAATTCAGCTGAGCAGGTCCTCTGGACCTCTTTTCGCTGTTGCCTGACTGATAGGCCTAGAAGTGGAGGAAGCAGGGCTTTTGGGAGCTACAGGCACAGATTTTGAGTCAGGCTCACCCGTGTGGCTGCAGTCACCACAGTGATCTGCACCACACTAGATCTTCAAACCTACCCTCATTCGCCTTCCCTCATTGTCCCTTCCTGCTTTCTCCTAACAAAAAAATCTCCCTGTCCTTCCTCTGGCTCCCAAACTCTGGAAAGAGAGAGAAGAAATGAAAAAACCCCAATCTCCTGCAAGCCAATGGCTGGCTCTGTCCTCATGTTAGGAGGAATGAAGGCCTTGATTTGCCATGCCCATGTTGGTTGTTTTTCATCTTTCTGTTCACTGGGGTAATAATGGCAACGGGGCTGCAGCATCCCTGTTGGGCTCGTTAGCTTTCAGCGAGTCTCCGGTGGGGCCTCGGAGCCAGCCCAGAGCTGCTGTGGGCTGTGCGGAGCTGCCTCTGCTCCAGCTGCTCCGGGGAGTGCTGCCTGCAGTGCGCCATTTCCAGGAGAGCCTGCTGCAAGCCCTGCTGGAAACTCTGCTGGCTGCACAGGCTTCCTGTCCGCACAGCGCCAGCGCACAGAGCAGCAAAACAGCTCCTGGGCTTCAGACGTCTCCAGCTGCCTCTGCACTGGCTCCAGGAACGCGGGGAAAAGGGATGAGGTGACGCTGGTATGAGGTGGTACGTGGCCACATGTGAACCCAGCCACTGGAGTTGTTTTACTGTGGAAATTGGGTTTTTCTTTACTGCTGGGAATGGTTGAGGTTGGTCACTGCATCTTTAGCTGACGGGCAAGAACTGGCCAGCTTTGACAAGAGGCTATGTCCATTGTTGGTTTTAAAATCACCATTAAATTTGGGGCCTTAACAAGTCTGTTGCAATGAATGTTTACAAGAAAGTACAAGGAATAAGTCACTAAGTAAAAGCAAAAAAATTGAGGGGTTAATGTCTTTCATGTGAAAACCTGACTTTCTGTTTTTCTTTCTTATAACTTTCTTTTTATAGATGATGATCATCCTTGGTGTAGTATGCGCAGTCATTCTCATTATAATTATAAGTGAGTAATTCATTTTCTCTTTTATTTATGATCTCAATAGCTTGTGACTTAAGAATGGCTGACACATTAAAAACCAAAGCAATGAAAAAATGGATATAAAATACTTAAACTGATTAATTTGTGAGATTTCCCTTCTAGTGTTACACCTTCATAGTGAGAATTACGGCAACCTCCCTGGACACATATTAGCAGAATTTGTTGACATTTAATGTTTTTTACATTAGCATGTTACATAATTTTCCCTAAGATTAAAGCTCTCCCTTCTTATGTTTTAAATAATATTTATGCAGTCTCAGAGATCTTCCTTTCATTATGATGAGTGCCACAGTCCTGGTGTTTTCTACTAAGGACAGCAATTCTTGAAATACCTCATGCCTATAAAAAGAGGGTGAAGGCAAACAGGCATCTGATGAATTTTTTAAATGCGTGTAGGTGCCTGGTTTCTACCATATCAGCTAGAATTTGAGATGTCAGTGTTTCTGAAGATCCCTTTGTACCTCAAATGCCCAAATGTTGTTAAAGACGGCCCCAAGTCTCACTGATTTCTTTTCTCAGCAGATCATCTCATTCCACGCAGTTGTTGTAGGGAAGCTAGCTATGAATGAACAATAGGAGTCGTGCTGGTTGGGACTCAGGGACCTTGTAATGACAGGAACTGAACATTTCATTTATGTAACCCTGTGTTAGCAACAGCTGGTAGGTGACATAACTGTAATATGGCATTAACTCCTAAAAGGGAGATTTCCTCAGATACACAATGCAGGTAGAAACCCAGAAGAGATTCACCAGAAGGCCAGACAGTGGATGGAGTTAATTCCCAGCTCTCAAGTTACATGCCTGGTATTCAGCATGTTTCAATTTTCCTCTGTTGCTCCTGTAAAGAAGGCTTACAGGATCACCTGTAAACATGACTAAATGGAATGAGATACATGTGACAGTTTATTAGCCTTATGAATGCTGGCACCAGAGTGACCCAGAATAATTCCAGGGTTTCGTAACACTGATACAGCAAGAATGGGGAATGGTTAGATATTAACTAACTATATGAACTGGGTAGTCAAGAGGGAGACCGGCCCTTGTTCTGCAGTCTAGTGCAGCAACCAGACAAAAGAAGATGTGCAGCCACTGAACTAATTGCTGGGTATATATTCCTCATTGAGCATTATGTGAGTCTTAACAAGGAAGTAAAAAGTGGGCAAGATAGCTCCTAACTCCTCCATAGAAGTTTAGGCTAAAACACATAGAAGTAAGAACGTTGTTTCACTCCATTTTAAAATGTTGAATGCCTGTCCTGGTAAGTGAAAATAAATAAAAAAGAAGACTACAATGCAGGTTTGAAATGGGTTAGGTTTAGTTTAGGGTATTTAATCATGAACTTGAGTCACATTGTTCGACCCATGCCGTGGCTCACCATAGTGAGATCTAGTACCAAGTCAGTGCGATTTGAGTGTACCTGTTGTTCAAATTATTTTTCCAGTCTATTTGATTCTTCTGTGATAAGTGCCTAAAGGTTCTACCTTCAGGAAGGACCTTGTGTATTTAACTCAATGCTGTATTTATTTACAGTAGCTCTCAAGTACATGTTTAAATCCTACAGACATCAAGCATCCAAGCACGGTTAGACAAGGCCTGCAGGACTTTTCCAGTCTGTGACTGGAGTGGGTACAAGAGGGTGTAGATGCAGACAAACTGAGCCATTCCTCACAGCAACAAGCTGCCATGGGTGCTGGAACTGCCCAAGCTGCCTGCTGGAGGAAGCAATACCACAGACTGCTTTGCAGGGGTTGCTGGGGCTGGGGACAGCAGCTAACATCCCTGTCAGTCCTTGCCCTCTCTACCTTTTGAGCCACAGTCTCCCCTGCTTTCTACTCCAGTTTTCCCTCCAAAGACACAGGAGGAGCATCCCCAAGCCTGCTAGACCCGAACACTGCGTGCCCGACGTGCTCCTTCATCTGAGATGTGCTAAAGACGTTCACAATCACACACTTCCGTAGATAAAGCACAACAGTAACTCTGTAATAACTCTTGGTTTTTATATATTTTTAATCTTTCTTTCCTTCTGCTTCATTTCCCAGTTTATTTCTCCACTTGAAAAAGCAAAGAAGGAAGACTTGGCACAACTTTGTTCATATCAACCGACGATATCAGTGTTCCTTTGTTGAACTCCGCTTTTTAATTCCCGGTGTCTTGGGATTTTTGCTTGTAATAACCCATAAGCATTCAGTGTGGTGTATTTTGGAATTCTGTTGTTTCCACAAGAAACTGTACCAGCTAAATACTGCCAAGTAGTTCCATACACTGTCTAATCACTGTGTCTTAAAATGTGTATGCACTGACCTTCAGAAACTGTAGTATATGAAAAGCATCCTAAAATATCTCAGAATCCTAGAATGCAGCTGTGGGGAAGCTCCTGTTTAAAGGGACACTATCAGGTGGATTGGACCCAAATCTAAGGTTGCAGCAAACATTAGGACCAAAATTCTCAATCTGAGCTCCTTAAGTTGGATGGCAAATCCATTGTCAGATATATCTGTTACTCCCATTGAAGAGAGTGATACCTCTAAGTATTCATGTAAGATATTATATTTCAATTTAGCCTACCAGACTTTTTTGAGATTAGGTACAGAATCCAAGTCTAAAAACATTGTCTGCAGAAAATAAATAAGACTGGTTTATCATCTTGTATGGATTTAATTTTTTCCCTACGGAAAGCACCTCATGGTGTTCTGAACAACCAAGATGGCCTCAATATAAAAGCCAGAAAGAAAAAAAAACTGTATTACAGCCAAAAAGCATTAGCTAACACAGTCCTGAAAAAGTCAAGTGAAATGCAGAAGTGGTAATACAAGCATCACAAATGACTCAGGTACAGTCTCTTGCTGAAAAGTCGAGGCACGATTTGTCAGGTTTCATGGGACATCTCTTGAATTCCAGCCCTCAATAATCAGGCCCTGACTGAAAGCCCCCGAGCAGTCTTGGTGATGTCTGTGGCTGCCCAGCTCTGTTGGAGGAAGCTGCCTCTGCAGCAGTTGGCAAAAATGGTCCCCACTGCCAGGATCATTCAAAAATCAGGAAGAAGGTAAGGGGGAACAGTGGGGAAAGGCCGAGAAAGGGAAGGGTGCCTAGCAAAGCTTTTCTGGAGAAGAGGAAGGAACAGAAACACTGTTCGAAGTGGTGGTTTTAATAGGCTTTGAAAATACATATTTTATTTTGTGCATGTAGCTAGTTCATAAACCATAGTGTTATCTTTGTAAAGTGCTCAGCTGAGCTACCTATTATGCTCAATTATTTGAAACTAACATTTGATGTAATTAAAAGAAATTATATATTGTGGCTTGAGAGAAAGTTCTTGTATGCTCTTGTGAATTTCTTGTTTCTTTCTTTTTGAAACAGTGAATAGTTTAATCATCCTTAACCAAACTAAAAATGAATGAATCCAATTTTGAGGTAGGAAATTCAAAAAAGGGTCTTTTTAGGATAACTCCTTCAGAATTTCTAAAAAGAATTCATAGACTTGAAAAAATAATTATTTGATGGGTTGGGTTTTTGGTTTTTTTTTGTCTGCAATTTAATTAGGGAATAGAAACAGTGATAAGAGTAGTGTAAATATTCCCGCTGTGGAGTATCTCTCTTGGCATAGTTTTAGATTAAAAAACGTGGAGAGCCTGACCAGTTTGTTGCTGTGAATCTATATATAAATTGTGCTGAAGTAGAATTTTGCAGAGAGAATAAGTAATGATCAATGAAAAGGTTCCAGTTGCATTTTCCCCTAAATATTTATCACTTTATAATCCCATATCGTTAA
This sequence comes from Donacobius atricapilla, assembly GCA_013397315.1. NCBI lineage: Eukaryota > Metazoa > Chordata > Aves > Passeriformes > Mimidae > Donacobius > Donacobius atricapilla. The sequence goes on along the minus strand of WBMY01007220.1, from coordinate 265,395 downwards.
GTCCTAAGTGGCCCCAATCTTAATGAAGCTGAATATTCCAAGTTACTAATGTGATACCGGACTCCCTGGTATGCCCTGCTCACTTCAGTCCTTCAGCTGGCTGAGAACACAATTCTGAAGTCCTCATGGGCTGGACAAAAATCGTAGCAGTGATGAAAGGCCTGACTCTGTGAGGTGACACAGCTGAGGGCTGTGTACAAATGAGCTTTTGCTGGTGGAGGAATGAGCCATCCAACTTCAGGAGCCTTTTTAAACTGCTGAGATAACTGGGTAGCTGATAGGAAGGAATCACCTGCTAGGAGTGATACCCGGCCACCCACACCTGTGTTGAGCGTGCTGTCCTCACAGGGCTTCTCCACTGAACAGACTCATGAGATGAAGATAGCTTTTGCTGGAGGTGGTGCAGTCAGGAAGGTGAAATGCTGATACTGAGCCTTAATGCAGATGTTCCTTGTCCTCTGGGAGGCTGAACTGATACTCAGCTGATAGGACTGCAAATACACATGGAAGAGTTTGAATCCTCTAGCTACAAACACACAAAGCTCCCAAATGAAACTGCAGTGGGAGTGCTACAAGGATGCAAAGTTCACATCCTCCCAGCTAATGTAGTTCAAGCAATTCACTTAATAATCAAAGTGGGACCTTTAGGTGAGAGTGGAGAATAGAAACTTCTCTTTGTGGAATGTGCACCCATTCTCTCTCAAAACTGTAACTGATGGGGATGACTGCTAAATATAAGTGAGAATTTTCAAGGAAGAGTTAACAAACCTGCCTTCTAGTGGGTTTTAGAATGCTTGTGAAGGGACTATTTCCTCCTGTGTGGTAATGAAATATGGTAAATTAGTGCATTTAACTTTTCAAAGTTGTTTGCCCATGGTGTGCTTGTGAATGCTTAGTGTTTGCTACTGCTTGTGCTGTGGTGGTTGGTTGTAATTGGTGAGATAAGCCATGTAACCTTTCTAATTGAGCCCAGGAAGCATGAACAAGTGAGTCTTTCCCTGATGCACAGACCCGGAGCTCCGCTGCTCTTGCAGAGGGTTAAACCTTCAGCAAGGAGAATATGGTAATACAGGACTGTTCAGGGTCATAGATTGTGCAACAGCATCACATATGTGCAGGCTGGTGCAGAGCACAATCTGTATAAACACAGTTGGAGATCTTATTTGTGTTGAAGTCAGGATTGATTGCTTTTCACTCACTGCTTCTACATTTGAAATGTCCATGCAGTTACAACTGCCTGCCTGTACATTTTCCATGAAAAATTAAGTCATTCTTGTTCAGTCACCGCTGATGAAAATTTCAACTCCTCTGCACCACTGACTGCTGCCTCAGCTCTTCCCTTGATCTGGTAAAACATCACAAAAGGGTTTCCTTTTAGTGATTCCCTGGCAAACCCTCATTGCTTTCTGACAGCTACCTTGGGGACCAAACTGAAGCCTCTTCTGGCTGGAAGCAATGCTTCTGATAGCTTTATTCAGAATTAGACATTGTTTGAGACCTGCATATTCCATCCTTACAAGAAGCTCCTCCTCTGCTTTCTGGAGCACAGCTGTACATCCCAGAGGCTGTACAGCAGGAGATGCCCTTCACACACAGTACAGCTGGAAGGAAGGGGTTAACAGCTGCTCAGGGCTGCTTGGCTTCTCAATGACCCTGTCAGTGATCCTACATCAGCTTCTGAGCTTGCACAAGTGTTGCTTGCTCCCACTGGCAACAGGCTGCTGAGGTCCTGCTTGAGCGTTACACTTTCTCTCAAATTTAGCTCACTTGCAGTAACGCAGATGTGGCTTTAAACCCCAGTGTTGCACAGAACTTGGCAGGAAAACTTAGTGTGGAAGCCCTAATGAGGTACTTGACCTGATTGTCACTTGACAGCATTACATAATAGCACAGTCAATCCAACAGAGTAGAACCTAATCCAATACTCTTAGAAGGAGGATGGGAGAATCTGATAAAGATTCTGAATGTAACCTAGGGTCTGTAAGACAAAGGGTGATTTAGAAATGTAGTCAGTTGGATTTCTAAAGCTGGCACTTTGATTCAGTTGGAACCTGCATGATGTTCATCCCGGGGACAGTTTGGGCAAGGAAGATATTTGGCTTTTTTCTTTTTATATAGTGATATAAACACTCAGCGATGGGAGAGCAGGACATTATTGGCTGTGCAAGGAATGAATTAGAACAGCCTCAATCTGCTGTGCTTTTGTCTGAGTAGCAAGATCTTTTAAAATTCTACTGTTTCTGTCACTGCTCCTCTGACAGGGCTTCACCTAACTTTAATTTTATGAGCAGCTGGACTACTTCTTGTCTAAATACAATGGATTTTAGCTCTTAAGAGCAAGGTCTTGACTTGACATCGACATTTAACTGGGGGAGCACTTGGGTATGATCCAGGATTTATATCTCAGCCCTGCTTCTCCTGCTCTTTAAACAGGGAAGAGGGCTGAACCAGCAGCCGCATAAGGCACTGGGCTCCGTCCCAATGTACACAGTATTAGGGAAAGGCCTCAAAGTCTCTTTGATCTGGATTTGCATCCTGACCTGAACTTTAGACCTGTAACAGATCATAACCTTTGGGCCCTCTGTCTCATCAGAAGACTGAGATGCTCTTCCAGCCAGTTCTTCCTCACCTGATTTAGGTCCCTGTTGCTAGACCAGATACATTTGAGCCAGAGAAAGAACAAGCACCCTCAAAGTAGCTTCTTTAAAAGCAAAATAAAAAGGCTGGAAAAAGTGGTTTGAAAAAAAGAAATGAATTGTAGCTAGAGAAATTATTGGCTGAAGGTCTCTCTTGAGAGATTTGAGAGGTAACATTATTGTCAGGAGGGATCCTAGATCGGGATGTATGAAACAACCAGACCAGAACCTCACACCAGTTGCTCTTTCTCCATCTGGTCTACTTCAGAAATACTTCAGGAAAGGATTTTGTTTTCCTCTTCAGTTAATTTCCCTTCCTCAGTTGATTAATCTGTGTCTCAATTGATGCGCTCAGTAGTTTTTCCTCTCCATTGAGAACCTTAAGACTCTCTGCCTTTAAACACATGCATGAAAAGAGATCTGAGCCACCCAAGGAGTTTACCTTCCTTCCTGGTGCACTGACATTTAAAAGCTACATCTTAGAATAAAGCAGAAAAACTGTGGCAGTCTGGTTACATGCAGTTTTGGTGGAGTAAACACTTGATTATTCAACAATGAGTCACTCCTGCAGTAACCTCATTCTGTCATGAGTGTATCACATCTGCTAACTCTCCAAAGCAAAACCAGAACCTGCACCACTTCAAAACATGAATTCAGCCTCGTGGTTTGCACATAACACTCTATTCAACCAAAGAAGCCATGTGCTGTAAGTTTAAAAGGGCAAACTAGTTGTTCTCAAAGAGAAATATCATAGAGAACAACAAAGACAATTATGGAAAAAACCTTCTCCATTCTTTAGCTCTTCTCACAGTGTCTGGCTTATCCATCATTCTTCAAGCCTCTTTCTGTTCTCTTAGAAAGCCGTTGTGGTTTTGGGGTGCAGTTTGGAACTCAGAATATTGGGGCTGTTCTGCCCTCTGGGTTGACACTCTGCCCTCTGCCACACTGTCACTGTTACCCTCAGCCAGAGCTCAGGTGGGCCTTGGCTGAAGCAGAACCTCCTCCCCAAAACATCCAGCACTCCTCAAACCTCCACTCTCTGGTTGACACCATCTGGGACAGAACATGGCTCCTGGGTGTTCACTTGGTTCCAAATCATGGGACACAAAAGAAGGCTAAACAACAGCATTTTTGCTACACTACCTTAAACTGTAACATTGGAATTTTCATTAAATTTATTTAACAGTTCCTGTAACAGTAATTTCATTGTTTTTGTTGGAAAGAGAGGAAACAGCAAATAAGAATATTGTGGTAATCACCACAATGGGAAATGGTCCCAGTGAAATATTGCTAGCAGCCAGTAAACTCCTTTTTAAAGTGGCTCTACCTAAGAGCACCCTTTTTCTATTAAAATTAAGCAGTATTTTCTATTAAATTCAAAAACTTAAAATGAACTATGACAGATCATAGCATTTTTTCTGGACAGTGCAGGGGATAGATGCAGGAAGGATGGTGCAGCATTCTTTGCAGAGAGCACCATTGGGGTATTCTAGCCCAAGACAGGGCTGCTGGCAGCTGCAGCAGCGGTCAAGGACTGCAGTCAAATCAGGATTTCAGAGTGCCTGGGGCAGTAAAGATCCAGAATATCCACTTTGTTCTAGAGCAGGTTGGGCTCAGTAATGGAATCTTTTTGACACAGCACGATTATTTTGGTTACTCTTGATCCAGCCCAGCACCTGAGCTTGTCCACCTGTAAATAAGTCTAAGGTGAGGATAAAAAATCCCTTTGTTGAATCCATTACATTCCTGTCATATATATGTGAAGGCATGGGGGTGGTCTGAGCTGTTTGTGAGGAAAACTTTAAAAGAATTAAATCAGTTTCTCCCCCTGATACATTGCAGGTTTGTTTAAAGTAAAACTAAATAATGGCAGCTGCAGTTATTTTCTTCGTAAGACCAAGGACAGAGATAGTGCATACAATGGACCTATAAATTCATAGATGCACAATGCATAATCTTTTTCAGAAGTTTAGCTATTAATATTTGTAGTATTGTTTTGAAAGTTTGTTAAAATTCCTTTATTAATGAAAGTAGTCTTGGCTGTAACTGAAAACTGAGTGATCAGTTTGACTACCATGCCACTAGCAAGCTACTAAGTAATGCAAGTTCAGCCTTTCATGAAACCCAAAGGGAAAAAAATATTCTGATTAAAAGCAGAAATGTATGGTAAAGACTATGGGTATAAAGTTTAACTATTACTTATTTACATATTATTCAAGCAATTAGCAGCTATAAAAATAGTCAAATAATTAGTTTCCAAAGCCTAACTATAGATGAAAGATTTTTTTTTTCCTCATTAGAAAAGATAACTTCAATCTACATTCCATCTACTTTTTCCCCAGACAATAAAATGCTAATATTGCTATGACACACTCACAGGTCTCCACAATAAAATGTTACAGATAGCCCACTACTTGTCATGAAAAACATCATTATTTTTGTAAATGAAACATCCTCCCTCCCCCAACCACACACGTGCTAAAATATTACTCACATGAGGTTTATCAGCATCACTGAAAGATTAGAAATTAGCACCTCCTACTCAAGAGCGGGACTTAAAAACATGATTTGTCTGTTGTAAAAATACATTCTGAGGGGGAAGCACCAACTGTGTTGAGGTTAAAGTTTTATTTGACAACTCCTATTCTTTTTTCCTTCCCCTTTCCAAAGGAAGTGCTTATATATGTAGACAGGCATTTGCCATTTGGCTGAGATGTTCTCCTTCCAAGTATGAAAGAAATGAAACAGCCACTATCTACTGTGAGCAACCTTTAGTTTGTTTAGCAGGAAAAAAGTCCTCTAAGTGGCAATATATGAACTCTTATTATAAACTTGTTATGCTCATTACAGGAAATGAGTTCATAGCCAGCTAATTAGTATTTTCCTTAATGACTTATGCTTGAGTCTTAACACAGACGAGCAGCCTCTGGAGGTGTTTGTGTAATCAGTCCAGCACTGCAGTATCTCACACTCGCCAGCCTGGAGTGAGGAGCAAGGCGTGCCCTGGTCTGGAAGGGACTTCAACATGTGCCTGGGCATACAGAGAATTTCTATTTTCTGTTTAACACAACAAAAAAAACCCCACATTTGTCCTTGCTAAATCCAGGCCTGGCGTGGGATCTGTGCCATGTTCTAATTCAGAAGAGGAAAAACCTTTCCTTTGAATGATAAAAAATTAGGGCAAAAAGGACCGCTGGGCTTGCCTGCTCCGATGTCCTGCTCGAAGAAGGGCTGCCTTTGAGGTTGGAGCAGGTTGCACGGGTTTTGTCTTGTTGAGGTTTGAAAATCTCCAAGGCCCATGGCTTCACAACAAATCCTGTCATTGGGTCGGCTCAGTGCCCTACTAGGCTGATAAAAGTGCAGGAAACACCTTTGTAAGTGCATGTGGTTTATGGTTTTGCCTTTTTGTTCTGTTGTGCACTGATCCCATTAGAGTCAAATTCGGATCTAGTGGAATTAAGTGCAAGCCCCCTTTTTTCAAAGAACTTCCACTGACATCAAGAAATTTTCTTTCCTTCTTGTTGCCACTGGTCTAAGGCAGATGTGATCATGCTGAGGACATCGGTGCATCCTCTCCCCTGTGTGTGAAACCTGCTTCTCTGGCACTGAAAGTGGAATAGGCATAGAATCAGATTCAGGACATCTGCTGATGTCTTGCTCTGTGTTGCCTGAGGCCAGTGACAAAATCTTGAGTGGCTATTAAGTTACTAGACTGGCACCAAAGAAAAAAGGATTTACTGAGATTACTCCTTCTCCTCACAAGTATCCTTGGCAATGCCACACCTGTTCCAAATGCTGATGGAATGGCAGTGCAAAATAAAAACCTTTCTTCTACCTCTTTCCTTGTAATCCTTCAAGCTTTACTTTCTGTAATGGGAATAATCAGAAATAAGTTTTCAGTTGCCCTTTTAAAAGCCCAAACTCCAGACCAAATCTCTAATTGCATTCTTTTAAAGGCCACACAGTGGTGTTAAGCTCTGTAGTAACACACTCAGAAAGGACCTGAAAGTCTGTGCTGAGAACAGCATCTCTCACCTCATAGACTCAGCTGTACTGAGCAAGGAGCTGTGATTTGTGCCTCTACAGAAAACAATCCATTTGCACCTTATTGGAAAGATCTGGAGAGGAAAAAATAATGTTGTGGAGACGACATTTCTTAAAGTGCTTTACCTGGAGGTCAGTGGAATTTCATTTATAAATGATAAAATGCATGTATTTTGATGCTGAAATTGTGATGACTTACAAAGTTTGATATTACTGTACTTTTCTGTGAACAGTGATTTTTTTGAAGTGGTGAACATATTTTCCAAGAATATCGTAGACATTTGTAACATGTATGTTTGTGCCAATAAATCTTGTTTTAAGAAGTTTGAGTTTGTATCATTCTGTTCCCAACACATAGGGTTTTAAGGATAGTTAAGCAGCTTCAGCTTTCATCCCCTCTCTGCAATAATTACTAGAGACTTCTAGAAATGAAGATTTTCTGATTCACACTGAGTTTTTAAATGTTCAGTGTAATAGAAAAGAAAAAAAGGAGTTCTGTTGTATAAACAGTAATGAACCCTATGCAAAAATATACAGACATTAACAAATGGTGAATAGGAGCAGATGAGAAAATGTATTTAGCGCATTTGACCGTATTCTTAATTTTCTTAATGATAACATGGGTTTTCCTTTTACTAGGGCATGGTGAACTCAGGGAACAATGCTATAGTGAAATTAGAAATACTGATAGTTTGCCAGTTTGGTGTATGTTGGACAGATTTTAGATGAAGAAAGAAGGATTTTCAGCTAGGGGAATACAGACTCTCTTGCAGGGTCCTCTCCTGCCTTAACTTGAAGCAGCTGGTGCTGGCCCCTTGTGTGATGGATTAATGGGGCATGGTAACTGTTGCCATAGTTATTCCTAATGAGCAATTAAACCCTTTGAAGGGACAAGGGTTGGAAGCTGCTTTTCTCCCCTTCCTAGCACCTACACCTAAATTTTAAATTTCGTAAGCATCACAGTAACTCTCAAGTAGCTCCAAACCTTCAATGCATTGGGGGCATTATTCAACAACTTCTCTAATTTTGTTGCAAATTATCTCAGAACACACAAAAGGCACATTATTGTCTCTCCCCACTCCAAACCCAGGTAATGTCAAGATACCTTTTTAAAAGAAGGTTCTCTATTAGCAAAACTATAGATTTGTCCTTGATAACTCAGTGCACCTGGCAATCAGCTGGGGACACTTTTGAGTCTAAAAGGAGACAAAGCAGTCACTGATTTCATACATTGCACATTCTGGTCTGTGTGAAACAGCAAATAAGGATGAAGTGAGAAAGTTAATTATGTTGACTGCTGCATGTGAACATGATATTAAAGAACACAGGAAACTGATCAAAGCCGAAGTGAGGCTTATTAAGGGAGCATAATGGGCTGATGCTCCATAGCATTCTCACAGCAAGGTTGTGTAATTAGCTCAGTTTTATTAAAAAAAATTCCCAATTTATGACTTTTGAGCTTACATAAAATTCTAGCAAATGATAAAACCAAGTGAAAATGAAGTTATGTTTAAAATAATGGAGATATTTAGATGTATATGGAAGAATCAGTAAGATTGTATGAAAAATCTATCTTTCATTCTGGTCAGATAGATCTGCATAATTCATGGCAGTTCAGGGAGCAGAAAGAACGGCTTCCTAGGGATTATTAAATTATGTGGGGTGACGAGCTCTTGGGACATGCACATGCTTTGGAAAGTCAATACCAGACAGTTCAAAGACAAAACAATTCTTAAAGTGACTGCCTGTACACTTTGTTTTGTAAGCTGAAGTACCTGAAGGTAAGTGAATGAATAAGTGCTTGTAAGTGTTCCTGACAGTTTTAAAATTTTTTTAAAAATGTCTCACATGACTAAAGATGGTCAAAACTGCAATCTGAGAAGAAAAGTTGGTAAACTGCTCAAGTTCCAAATGAAAGTGAGCAAGGCAGTGGTAACTACTGCAGAGCCAAGGCAGCTTTTTTTGCCTTCCCAGGAGTTTCTAATCTAGGGGAACATAACCTTGTAATACCTCCTATGATTGGGCACCTAACATTAAAAGCCCTTGCCATGCCATGGTAACCATAAACAGTACATTTTAATAGGGGAATTTCCTGGCACTGAGTTATTACACTTTTAAGGCACTTTCTGGAATAATTCTGCAGAAGTAACACCCTTGTCTTCTTCCTTATCATCTGAACAGTGTAATCGGAATTTAACAGCTGTTGGCTGACTGCTTTACAAAGGCAAGTAAAGCCTGGTGTTCCTACATCCTGTTGGCCGTAACTCAGATCTACTCTGTAGAATGTAGTCAGTGGGTTTGATAATTTGGCTTCTAGTACTTACCTAATGACTGGCAGGTTGTTCTTGCTAGAAAATGTACAATACAACATAAAGCTATTTACACCTTCCCTGGCTCAGCCTAGAAAACACCAGCTCCACAGTGATAGCAGGAGCTGGAAGGGCTCCTAACACCATCCAGTGCATGCTCCTGTGATATAATCTGTAGTAATCCATATAAACAGTGCACTGAAAGAGCTAGAAGATCTAGCTAGATCCACTAGATCAGGGGTGTTGCCAAGCTCCACACAGCCCTGCATCGATCCAGGTTGTGCTAAACTTCCTTTCTAATGATCCAAGAAAGGTACAGAAGAGAGAAAACCAAAAATTCTCACTAGTCTGAGTCAAACGACCAGGGAGATAAGGAGGAGTTCCTTTTCTCAGATCAGACTGTCCAGTAAGTCAGTGCAGTTTTGAATAGGATGCAGAAAGGAAGCATCTGAAACTGTCATGCCCCAAGGAACATTGGGGTTAATAGTGATTGAGGATCTGGGAATATAAACCAATAATTACAATGCACACATTGCCCTGGCAAAGAATACGTTAATCTCCTTTTAATGTCTCACTCTGAAGACACCTACATGGTTCAGTGACAAAGTTCAATCATTTTATCACCAGGAACTGTCTGGATTAGTTTTGCCATCCTTTTACCTGCTTATCAGTCATCATTTCGTAACCACACACCCTCTTGGCCTGCTTCAGTCCTCTAGAAAGCTCCATCTGAGCTCCATTTCTGAGCTGGCTCAAACCCCTCTTTTTATTGTTCTGCTTACTATCTAGGGACAATGTATAGTTCTTACTCTTTTCTTTGCTGTTTTTCTCCAGTTTGACTGCCCATGCCCTTAGGCATCCTGACAGTCCATTCCTACACACTTGCCAGTTCCATCTCTTCTGACCATTGCAGTTCTCCGTTCTCTGCTCTGAGTAAAGGTTTGCCAAGTGCTGTACGTGGTGGCACAAATGTTTTGGTGTCTCTATTGAAGAAACCTGAAATATCTTACTACCATACTAGAATTTCTCACAACTGCCTTTACCCTCCAACGCACATGCAATCATCCCAATCATCCTGTTACACTCACTGGGTTTTTAAACTTCTTTTTCTTACCTTTATAGTTTAGGACCAACGGAATTATTATTGTTGAATCAATAGTAAGCAATATCCTCAACAATGAATTTGATCCAAATTCTCCTCTATCACCAAAACAAATCCTATTGATACATCCAGTGCTCAGCCAAATGGCAGCCAGGTGACCTGAGACCTAACAGTGATTTCATTTCAGTCTTTTGTTTTACTCAAAAGTCTCAGAATTTGCATGACTTTTTCTCCCCCCAGAGGTTTTTCATGCCAAAAGCAAAACTTGCCTACTGCACTCACCAGGTGAGGCATTTCTTGACTACTCAGGCATCTCTGTTCTCTTTGAATGCCTGTTGAAAATACTGTTATTTCAGGATGCCTATGGTTGGCAGCTAGATGGAAAAAGCCACAGTGTTTGTTAAGGAGAAGGCATCTTTGGATAGCTGTAAGCACAAGCGTCCTCCAGGCCTCTGTTTAACACAGACAAAGAGCCAGCCCACATCTTCTTCAGCAGCTGAACCTAGAATTTGAAACTGTATGGAGTGAGAAAGCCAAGGTTGGCTGTATAAGCCTGGTGCTGTGCCCCTTATGGGCTTCCCTTGCCTATATGTAGATTTTTCAGCTCTCATGTAGGATATTGAAGTGTCTTCTGATGCCATTAAGACAAGGAATCCCTGTGTCTGGACTTGATTAAAAATGGCCTTTGGGTAGATCATTAATACACAGTTAAGTGCAGTCTGAACACTTCTTCAGCCTTGTACAACATGTCATGGTGTGAGCCTGGAAAAGAGAGGATACAAAAAACACATAATCATTAAAAAGGACCTCTTCAGCATATAACCTCTCTGCTCCCATTTCGCCCAGACATGAGGGACGAGTCAAAATTCAATCCACTCCAACTAGCAGCTTCTATTCCTGATTGTTTTCTCTTTGCAGCACAGTCTCTGGAAGGTTTCTGTACAGATTTGCAGAACCATCTTTGGACCTTAAAATACCCTGACAAGATTGGGCACATCACAATGCCAGAAAGCAGTTATCTTTTAAACTTTCGTTTCCCATAGATAAATAAGTAAATATTTTAAAAGAAATGTTGTCTTGATTTTAAAACTGCCTTAATGGTGGGAAAACCCCCAAAGAACAAAAAGCCCCATGTTTTCTTGTTTCAGCTGGCCAGCAGTGCAGCCACCTGCCTGCTGCAGCTCCCTGAAGTGATCCTGCTGGTGTCAGGAGGCACCCGGAGAGCAGAGCCATGACCAGCCCCTGGTGCCCAGCCTGGGAGTGTCAAACAGGGGCGGTCGGTGCAGGCAGCACTGCACTGTGACAGCAGGGGCACTGTCAGTCACCGCTCACTGCTCTCGTGGATTTATTTCACAAATGATGCCAACACAGGCTAAGAGGGTCAGACTCAATCTCAAATGCAAAATAAACTTGGTCACAGCTTGTCTTTATGGGATAAACTGTATTGTCCACCCATTGGGTTAGGCCGTTCTGCTGTAACTGGCATTCATTTTAATAGTTCTTCAGAACTCTTTTTCATCTCTTGTACATCAGTTTCTTTAGCTGAGTCTTCAAATTTCTCAAGTGTTTTCAAAAATCACTGCATTTTTCTTCGTGGGTTTGTCATTGTCTCATACTTCCTCTCTGTGTCATCCCACCTGTTCTCTGTTTCATGGTGCTGAACGAAATATTGTTCTCCCTCTTGCCTACAATAGCTATTACTTCTCAAGTAAGTTCATTAGAACTTTAAATTCCCCACTTTCTTTAAGGAAAAGAGTAATCAGATGATTTGTGTGTAGCCACAAAAGTTGCACACTTTGCCTAAGCCATCTTTGCATTATCCTGATGCTTCCAGGGCTGCTTCCTACACATTGACATTCTCTGTTTTGGTGTTGCTCAGGCTGACTGATCATGTTGTCTTGTTTGTCACTAACAGAATCTTTCAAGTCTTGTTTAAAAACAAGTACAAAATATAAATGCACCTTGGTCTTCAAATGAAAGGCTGTGAGTTTCTTATGTGTTTTAGGCCTGTTCTGGGCTCTTGCAAGTATCAGAAAACTCCATCAACCTGGAGAAATACCTGTAGATCCCTTCATGGAACATCTCCAAGGTCACAAGCCAACGTGAAGCATGTTGCCTGCAGCTGTACAAAGGCTCCCTGTGTCATGTGCTGCATGGGAATGACCTCACCAGCTGAATGGAGCTACTGAACCAGTTATGGATGCAGTCTGACAGTCACAGAACAAACATGACTCATTTAAGAACATTCCCTACCTTCCTTTTTAATAACTGGTTTCTCCAAAGTCAGTAAAGTAGAACTGAAGGGAGAACAAAGAGTTCTTCAGTGAATGCTGCACAGTGTTCTCTCACACCGCTTGCTGTGCTGCAAGAGCACGTTTGAAACAAGAGCTCCACAACAATTCCATTTTCTCTGGTGGCGTCCCAGCTCTCACACTGTAATCACCTCCAGCAGCAGATATGGCCATACCAATACTAACAACAGCAATACCATTACTAAGGAATGAATGGTTCTGTGTCCTGGATTTAAAACCAAAAAGCCTTAAAAATACTAAATGTTGGCGTGCTGCAGAGACCATTATCCATGATTATAACAATGGTGGTGTTGAGATGAGACCAGGGTTCTGAAAATAAGGAGATTTGTGTCTAGTTTGACCATCAAAGCTTGGTTGTGTAGCTTCACATACAAGGCTGTTCAACTTTCACACTCAGTTTTCTTAACAATGAGCTAAGAAATTAATTCCTGGTATGCTTTTGCTTTTCCTCGTTGCAGTAAATCAATTATCACTTTGATAAAACTTTTAGACAAAGTAGACAAAAGAAATTACAATATATCAGGGTAAACTTTGAAAATTCGAGCTTTATTTGTAAAATATTTTTGGTATTATTAAATCTTTACCAATGCCACTGACAACAAAGAAAAGGTCTTGATTATATAAGGGGAACCAAGGCTTTGTTTCAGATGAAGCTATTAAACTATGCAAATAATAATGTAGTCTTTAAATGTGGAATACACAAGTCTTCATACTGGGTCTTCTCCTGTTGTTTCACTTTGATTGTAATGGACTGATACTACAGGTTTGCCGTGGCATCCCAAATTGGAAACAATGCAATGCCTTCACGTCAGTAGCAGTGGCTGTGCTCTGATGGGCTCAGTGCAATTTTCAAGTATATTTTGTTAATAGTCTCTCTAGACAATTTGTTGTACTGTAATCCAGTGTGTGTCTGGGAAAAACATCATTCAAATAGATTTGGCTGCTGTGACTGATATTTGAGATTAGCTCAGTGTGAATTGCAAGGTTCTCCATCTCACGGTTTGAGGTGTGGTGTAAGGGCCTCATGATGTGGGAACTGCCACATCTCTGGTCTTGGGCACTGATTTGTATTTCTGAGGGGCCGAGTCCAAGTTCTAATGATCAAGTTTGCAGTGAGGTAACAGCTTATAGATAGGGACAAAATGTGCTTTAATTGCCTTTTAGAACTTCAGGAAATGCTTTCTCAGTAGTAAGTCAGCCTATGACAAGAAAAGTTGATTCATTGGTTATTAGGGTCCAGTGAAGTCTAAATTCTGTCTTTAAAAATTCCCTTTTTTGGTTTGCTTTCCGAAGTGCCTTGAAGAGTAGGACAGCATCCTCTGTGACTAGGCCAAAGTGCAGCTGAAGTAGATTAGTCCAGTCTTTAAATATGAGCTGTTAAGTTTAGTTAAAGCACCTGTTGCTTTGAAACCTCCTCTTCATGTGAATTAGGTAACTCCTGATAGGGAATCCCAGATAGGACTATAGGGAAACCAACACAGTGAAGGTGTAAAGTCTTTCTGCAGGGGAAAATTCTCCTCTTTCTGGCAGTGCCATGAGTGGGGGAACACATAAGGAAACACTTCAGCAAACTTTAAGGCACCATGAGTTAGGGGGGAAGCAGCTGCAAGGAGAGAGTGGAGCCCAGCCTGCCCACACTGCTGTGAGCTCCCCAGCTGGAGCAAGGCTCTGGCACGACAGGCTCAATGATTCAGCTCTCCTTGGTTCCTTGGGGGGGCTCTCCACCCACTGAGCTCTGTGCCTGTCCAGGGAGTGCCACTCCTTCAAGGCTGGCTTGAATATGCCTTCACAGGCTGCTACTGCAATGCAAATGTACTCTAAGGCTGCCTGAAGTCTTCCTTGCACTGTATTCACTTAGAAAAGACCAAGAATGCTATCACTGCACGAGAGGAATCAGTCTCCTAACTAAGCACTGCTTTTTTCAGCATTAAATGAAAACAGCAAAAGCTACCAGCATTGTTACCAACAACAGCTGGCTGGTAATGCACAGTAGGAGAGCAGGGCTGGGGAAACAAAATGATAATTGTAAATTACCCGTATCAATTAAAGGAATGAAAGGTGGCTGGATATGTTTCTTAGACCCACTAGAAAGAAAGACAATGCTCGCTTAGTTCTCTATCCAGATCCAAAGAACCCATGAGCCCTACAGCATTTTTATAAATGCCTATGAAAGGCATATCTCACAGCTCAGCTCTTTTGGCAAGGTAGGATTTCTTTCATCTTTCTGTTTTGTTCTAATGACTCTGTTTTTCTCAAGTATAGTTCGTTTGCTTTCCTGTAGCACAGCCTTTCCTCTACGGAACAACAATTAGCTAATGTAATTTGGATTATTAATTCCTGCTTTCTTTTTATGTCCTTTAACCATTCTCCTTTAAGAAATGTAGAGAGTGGAGTTGGTTTGGTTTGGTTTTTTGGTTGTTTTTTTTTTTTTTTTCTATTCACTGGCTTAAACTGCTTGTTTAATTTTTTCTTTATTGTGAAGTTACACAACAGAAGCATTGAATTCCAGAGTTGTTCTAATGCTAATGAAGTATGACACGTTACAAGTGGATAGACTATGTCTCATTTTGGTAATGAGTACTATATTTTAGTGAGTTTCTGTGTAAAAAAGGCTCATGTGATTGTTTTGATTTCATCTGCTTGTTTGCTTCTCCCCATTCACATGGTAATTTTAGATTTATTGGCTACTAACAGATAGTAAGGAATCCCAAGGATATCCCAGCCACATAATTTTCAAGAAATTTTACACCTAGGAAACAAGGTAGTTGAGGATTTTTTCCCTAGAGCTGCACTAAGTAAAGGACTGTAGTCAAGCTCATACCAATTAAATACCAGATAATCTGCAAAGCTGGGAAAGATTTCTGGCTTTTTGGTTTACTCTCCTGAGCAAATTGCCAAAGCTGTTTATATCAAAGTGATTTATCCCAACACACTTTGTATCCGTCCTTCAACCCCAGTTCTATGTTTCAATGACAGTGTGCAAAGTGAGCTGTCCTTTCTCTTTTCCTTTTAATTGATTAGAATTAAACCAAAAGAATTTCTGATTGCTTATCAGAAATTTCTCTTTATTTATAGCATCTGTAAAACTTTGTTTACTGAAATCTCTTGAACTGACTTAGTACAAAGCACTTCTGCAATGACTGATTATTAAAATCCCTGCTTTATTTTCAGTAGCGTGGCCGGGAACATCAGGTTTTCTTCCTGACGCAAACTCAGGCAGTCACCAAACACCTGCTCCTGAAAACAAACCCAAGCTTCCGCTGACTTCAGTAGCAGCAACAAGCAGTTCAAAACAGCTCAAGTGTGAACTCAAGCCGGAAAATTAATTGACACAGAGGAGTAATGGGAAACTCACTCTGAAAATGAAGTGTTTTTAATTAAGAGACACTCTCCAGAATTATACAGAAAGACACTCTTTCCCATTTAAAATTTGGCTCTTCCTTCCTCAACAAATCACCGGTCTATAATTAGTACTGTTAGTGGAAGGAATGGCTGAGTGTCTGGCTGAAGTTAGGCCTGCGACACTGACAGGGCAGGCAGTTGGTGTGCTGGAACAGATTCTAGCTAGTTTGCCACTTAGCATCCAATTTCTTACACGTGTTTCTGCTATAATCTGTTAATGTTATCATATTTGTTACAAATGAAAACAAAGTCAGGAAGAAGGGTGCCTCGATTCCCAGTAGCTGAGAGCAGCAGCCATGACTTGCTTGCACAGTAATTGTCATTTTACCTGTGAAGGAGTCCAGCTCCAATCACATGTCAAGACCTAATCCAACATTTTATGTAATGATTATTTAATAAAAATTGCATAAATGCTCACTGGTGTGAAGTCAGTACCCAGATGTTGTCTCTCTACATATTCTGTTTTTAAAGGAAGGTATGTCTCTCATTCTGTTTCTGTAAGAGATTGGTAACTCTTCACACTGCAGCAGTGAGCCCAAAAGCAGACCATAAATGCCATGGAGGGCAGTCAACTGACTCTGGTCAGCAAATGCAGAGTTTAAATCAATACAAAGAGTGTGCATTAGGAACCAGTGGGGAGGCAAGGGTTGGAATGCACTGTGGTACAGATCCAGCACCATGTCTTAGGCCTGGATGCTCAAGTGTCTGTTGAGGAATTTGGGTGTCCCAAGAACACCTGCTAAATATGGACACATTTAATCCAGAAAGGAGTGTGCCTCAGGGATCAAAAGCTGTGGAAATATTTTCTGCAGTCTCATTGCCTTTAAAAGAGCTTTTCAATGCCCTGTCTATGCCATTCCTGGACTTGGGAATGTAACTTTCTCACCAAGGAATCAGATTGAACAGCTCACAGACAGGAAACAAATTCAGGTAGCTTTCTGAGAGATTAACAGATTGAACTGGCTCACTGAGGGGGCAAGAAAATAACAGAGTGGGAAAAGAGCAGTCAAGACCACTTAGCCATGCGTGCTTGGTGCACTGGTGCCAACCCCTTGATGAAAGAGAAATGTTAGATCAGCTCAGAAACCTGTGAAAGCTGTTTTTGGCATAAACGTCTGGGTGGTTTTGAACGGTGAAGCCCAATCTGATGTAATCACTTTCTTTCAGGGCAGAAGAGGATGTGTAAATCCAACCCAGTAGGCCAGAACGAAGATGCACTTTCCTGCATGGTATCTCTTATTAGCTGTCTTATGCTAATCTATTGACATGCAAATTTCATTTTAAGTGCCTAACTCTGTCACTTGATGTTCCTCTTGGTCTTGGATCCTCACTCCAGCTCAAAATATGTTTTTTGATCCTGTTTTGGTTTGGCTTTTGTGCTCCCACAGCTGTGATGTAATCCAACCAAAAACTTAATTCATGGGATATTTTCAGTCAAATTGGTTTCCTAACCTGACTAACAGTACGGTTGCATAATCACTGGTTTTTAACTCAGTGGAGGTGGTAGGACTGTTCCTTTTGGTGGATGTGTAAGGACTTTGATCACCTTAGGCAGACTGTGAAATCACAAACTATCACTCTGAGTTATGCAGGAAGCTTTAAACCCCTTTTCAGCACCCTGAATTCAGCTTCAAGCTATCTTCATTTGGCCTTCTGCTGACTGCAGAAAATGAGTTGCTAATATACACTAAACAGCAGGATCTCAGATCTGGAGTGCTCTGAGCTGTTTGTTTCTAAAATCATGCTCGTGGGCTTGGGAATAAGCCCATGGAGGCACAGTGGGGAGATATACCCCTTCCATTCGTATCCGAAAAGAAAAATTCAGGGCTCCTTCATGTGTCACTTTTTGAGATATTTGGAACATAAAATTATACTGCATTTGCCAACAGAAACTGAATTTAATAAGGATACTTAGAAAACAGTAAGAATAGGGACAGAATGAAAATGTACATTCCCCAGAAGCTGTTAGCGAAGGTTTTCTGTCTGCTGACAAGCAGACACTTGTGCAGAGGACTCCTGAACTGCAGTACATTTCAGGAACTTGCTGCTTGAACTGAAGTTCTTTACTGTGTTTTTACATTCCTTTACATTTTAATCAAAACATTTTCAAAACTGCATGATATTGCTGTCTATTTGTTACACTTTGTTTCTACGCTCTCCAATGCTTTTAGAAAAACCTGTCCATATATTTACTGGTAATGAGGAAAGTGGGTTTTTTCCTTTCCTCCTCCTTTGTCTGTACAGGGAGTAAGAGCAATGACTTTTGCTCATTAGCAAAAAAAGCCTTTCCGGATCTTTGCAAGAATCAATGACTGTCAGCGTCACTGTAGATGGTGAGTAATTAGACCTAGGAAATGAAGAATTAGACGTGGGCTCCAGCTGTAAAGTATTGATTTATTTTTATTTTTTTTTAATAATGTACAGTTTCGTCAGTGCTGTGGAGTATCTTGGAACAGGCAACTCCTACAAGGGAAGTGCAGTTATTCAAAACGAGGAGCCATAGCAAATCCAAGCAAGCAGACCTCAGGTGGTTTTTCAGGTGGTCTCAAATTATTATTTTTCCATATTGAAAGACTTGATGCTTTTCCCTTTACAAATGTAGATACCGTCAATACGTCGCTGCTTATCAGAAATGAGTGAATTGCTTCACTTAAGCAAAAATTCTTCTTTTTATGTATGCTGGGAAAAGGTTCGGCATTTGTGCTTGTGGCTAAAAACCTACTGATAAAAGCGTGAGAAGCAGCGGGATTCCATAGGAGAAAGGCAGCAGGAGCAGCGTTTTCCCGGCGGGGCCGCACGAGGGAGCCGGGCAGCGCTGGGAGCTGCGCCGGGGCTGAGGCGCCTCGGGCAGGGCCGGCGTGGGACCGACCGGAGCGTGCGGAGCGCCCAGAAAGGGCTCGCTGAACACGGGAACGGCTTGTTCTCGCCGTGCTCCACACGTGAACACACACACACACTAAAGCTGGGGGGAAAAGCACGACCATTTGAATGCTTTCCTTACAGGCTTTGTGTTCTTTAGAACTGTTTCAATGTGCACATATGTATTTTACTCCTGCTGCTGTAAAAACTCTTATGTTGTAGATACTTGCAAAGCGACCTTAAAAACAAATGCGTAGAACTCATAACATTTTGCAACAACTTTATTTTGCTTTGTTCCTTAGTAGATGAGCCATTGAGTCAACAACAGTATTCACTCCTTTAGAAGCCCCAGACCTGTGCTTTTGTTATTTCAAATTGGAGGTGTCTGAAATAATTTGTATCTACCCAGATTGTTTGTCTTGAATTTTCTGGAAGCTGCAGAATTTGGACTGAACTTGTTCAGGGTACATACAGTGTTTTGAGTAACACTGCTTACCCTAGTTTTTGGTATATAAAACTGTAACTACTAAAAGGTGGTATGAATAGAAGTTAAAAATTATTCCCATAAGCTTGACTGAAACAACGGATTAGTATCCCTTTAAAATAAGCAGAACTCAAGTAATGCCTCTGTAGTTACCAGGGTGGGAAAGGTTCTGGCTTTTTGTGGTGGTGGTGGTTACTCTTCTGCCTGGACTGGCATGCCCTGCTGCAGTGGGGAATGTGTGTCCTGCAAACTCATTTAGCTCTAACACAGTGCCATGGTTTGCCATGCTTCTCATATTTGTAATCTGATGCGGTGAGGGACAGTGCAGATCTCAAGGTTTTGCTTTGGTTGAAATGCCTTAGTTTGAGTCCATGGTAAAAGACCACAGCCCTTACCACACAGCCAGGGACGGATATATTTGGCACGTAACACAGAAAACATCTCGTGGAAACCAAGAACATTATTCTACATTCCTTTAACCCTAAAGCACAGAACTTTCAAAGACAATGAAATTCTGGATGTGAAGGCCTACCAACAACGAGTTGACCAAACTACACAAAGGCTACCTAATTAGGATTAATCTTAAAATTAGACTCCTCAGAGGAGCACAAACTAAGAATGGCATCCTGGTAAGCTGACTTGTGCATTGCAACAAATCCAGTCGCAGAATCTGGTCCTAATGCTTCCGCCGCCCACCCCCTTTCCTCTCCAGCAGTAAAATACTCCACAGTCCTTTACTCACAGGCTGTTTCTGTAACAGGCAGAGCATAAATATCTGTGCACCTAATGGACTTACCCTTAACACCACAGTGAGGGAGGGAAGCAGCATTAACCTCATTCTGCAGATAAACAGTGGAAGCCCTGATGGCTCTGTCCTGCGTTATATTCCATGGAGCAAACACCTGTATGCAGTGAGTGCAAAATGCTGTTAGCCTGAATTTGGCACGTTCTCTGTTCCTGCTTTGCAAAGCCATGGACCATCATGGAGACAGAGGAAGCTCAGAATACAAAGTACCATTAATTTCTCAGCTACTGATTGCTCTGCTTAGCCTTGGAAGATGTGGAGACTGGACCAGAGCTGAAATGTTTAGCAGTGAGTTATTGGGTTATCTCACTGAACTGTAGCAACTACGAGCTCAGGTTCTCTCACCAGGGTAGGATGGATGGTGCAGGGGCCTGAGCGGAAACCTGTGTGAATGATGTATAAGAATTTATTTAATTATTTGTTACTGTACAATGGGAAACGCCAACGATCTCTGAATGTTTTACTTGAACAGAAGGGGGAAGTATTTTTTTTTAATAAATATGAAAAACTTATTTAAACAGTTGGAATGGAAAGCAATCGTATGATAACATGTTACCGTATGCGGAACTACTGCTACCGAGAACAGTATACACGTTTAAGAGCTCGGAAATTCTTCGCTTAATCACTGTTACAGTAATTCAGACTGATGCTGCCGGCCGGTGCGGGAGAAAGCTGCAGCCCTAGGCTCCCCTGCGCTGCACTTGGCTTTGTGACCCGGCGCCTGCTGAACAATACGCGG
>WBMY01007220.1:230613-243838 GCA_013397315.1 Donacobius atricapilla | reverse complement strand
TCCCGGGGCGCTGAGCGGCACCGCGGCCCCGGCCTGGGTCCCAGCGGCCGGGCGGGATGCTCCCCGGGGGGAACGGCGTGGCAGTGAGTGACAGAATCTCCGCGCCGCTGAGACGAGTGAGCTACAGGTAGAGTAGGCAACAGGTGCTGTCCATTTGGTTTTTGTGTTGCCTCTGGTTGTAAGGACACTCCGTTCCTTGCGACGGTGTGGTTGCGCTGCTGTTCACGTTAGGTGCATACTATTACATGCAGATTACAAAACGCTTTATGTAAGTATAGTTTTATGCAAATAGGTAGCAGCATGGTGACAGTCAAGCTGACGCTTCACATTTGACTTTTCATAATAGGGTGGGATAAGGGACAGCATTACTCTGTGTACCATAGGAGCTTAAAAAGGCCTCCCAGCAGGTCGGTATGAGGTCTCAGGTACTTGGAAAGTTCAGTGTATTCTAGTGAAAAAATAACTTGACTGGGGCAGTGCATTGATTCTGATCAAAGAAACAGAATCGTGAAGTATGGAAAAGACCTCTGAGATCCTTAAGTCCAACTGTTTCATCCTTATGTCCAATCTAAATCCACCCTCTTGCAGTTTCAAACCATTGCCTCTCATCCTGTCGCTACATGCCCTGATAAGAAGTCTTTTTCTATCTTCCTTGTAAGCTCACATCTTTCTTTTCCAAATGCAAACCTCTGAGATTTATTGTCTTGGACATCTGAGATTGAATAGCTATCATGAGTGAAGGGAAAGAAGTAGAAATTCTCTAGTGATTCTAGCAGTAAGAATATCTGTCAAGTCAAAAGTAGAGTAGAAACCTGATTAGTATGGTGAGAAACCCTTCCAACTTGCCAGTATTGTTTCAGGCACAGTTTGGTGTTAGGGAGAGTGCCCACATTGTTGTGCTGTAACATCAAGTTCCTTCTTGCTTATGCTTGTATGTGTTTGAGTGTTTCTGCTTTGCCTTTGTCTCTGAAACTTGCATTATTTCTGCAAAGTGAGGAAGTTTCACTGGAGGACTGCCCTGTGTCCTCGCTCCATGCAAAGCTAGATGTTAGTCTTGTGATGACAACCCTGTGCTGAGGTGTGCAGTCCTGGCTCTGGGCTGTGTACGTTGCTTACCTCACTAGTAACACATAGAGGAAAAGAGATGGCCTTTGGCCTGGAGTAGAAGAAAAAAGTAATGCCCTTCAGGTTTTGGTGTGGTTTGGGCCATTTCAAGTGTGTATTTTAAGGTCGAAGGAAGATATTTTAGTTGGGTGTCATAAATGTCAGACCACTGCAGTGAAAAAGCATGGTCTGTCCTGTGAAGAAGTGGTTTGGCTTGATGTAGTTTGGAAGGCAAAGGCATGAAAAGCAGGTTTTTGGCTTTTGTGCACTTAGATTTGGCAAGTTTTTTGGTTTAATTTGTAATTCAATGACTGCATGGTTTCGCTGGAATTTTTTTTTTATTTGTCTGTTGGTGGGACTTGTTATAGACTTCCTATATTTGTTTTAGCAAACACATTCTGTCAGTGAAAATCTAAGTAATCTTCATTTTTACTATTTACTGTTACTCATTTTGGATTTCCACAGAGGGGCATTAAAGGGGCAGCATGTTCTTGGCATAACACCTTCTCTGGTTTTTCTTCCTCCAGTCATAAGATAAAAGTGTGTAACAACACACTTTACTTGATAAATGTACTTGAGCCTCTTGCTGCAAAAGACAGTCTTACAGTCATAAGCTTTTTTAGTAAACTGAGATGTTGATGCAGTTTAGTCTCAAAGTATGAGAATAGAGTGAAGTGGAGAAAGTGATTGGCAGTGCAGTTCTGGATGTTTCTTCTACTTCAGACGTTTATTATGACCAGGAAGTGTTTGGCTTAGATACAGACTGATAAACAGTTTTCTTTTTCCTGGGTTCTTGCCACACCCTTATTTCTCTAACATCTTTACAGTATTAGAATATGCTTTACTGCAGAAAATCTCCTTTTCACTCCTCAAAGAATAAGGAAATGAGCAAGTTACCATGGAATGAGGTATATTTGTTGTGGTTTAAAAGCAAGAAGATTACCAGTAGCCAGTAGAACAAGTAAATTATCACTAGTCTAGATCAACTGTAGTGTTTTCCATAGGGTTGCTATGGCTGGCCTATGTTAAAAGGAACGTCATGTTCTTAGCAAGGCCTTGTGTAATAGCTGGCATGAGTGTCCTGTAGACACTGTATTATACTCATGCCATTACCACATCATAATTACTAGATAATCAGGTGTTTCTGAAAAGGAATTTTTGTCTCCAGTTTTGATTGCATGGCCTAGAATTCCCTATAAGGATGGTGGATTATAGAGATTTTTAACTGGTTTGTCTTACTGCATTCATACTTTCCACGTTCAGTTGTATCCCTCTAGTGAAAATTTTAAACTGCCTAAATATTCATTATGTTAACTTAGCTTGTCAAGCACTGAACAGCAAAGGAGTCAATTAATAGCTGTATTATTCTTTGTGATACTGTAGTATTACTCAAAAGGGCTTTTACTTGTTTTGGTTATGGATGAGGTTGGATGCAGAAAGTGTTGGGTTTGAAAGTAATGCTGCTGCTGTTTTGTGTCTTGTGTAAAAAGTGTCCCTCCACTTTCTTGCTTTAACTGCTACCCTAAGCTTAGCTCCTGCTGTGAGGTCAGACTGGAACATCGCTGGTTGTTGTTGGTTAGCAAAGAAGGCTTTTTCTTCAGTGGAACTGACTTTTAAGAAGAAGAACCAAAGCTCCATTGCCTTGGCTTGTAGAACTCTGCCTTCTGACAGTTAGAGCTTTGTTTGTGAGCGGATGAGGGTGCTTCTTTTTACACTTCTTTCTGTGCAGTATGTTTAAGGGACATGGGGAAAGAGGAGGTAGCGGTCAAAACCGCACTTCAGAGGGTGATCGTTTTGCTCTGTTGCTGGGGTTTCTTGCAGCCCCAGGCTGCTGTTGTGAAACAGCGTGGCAGAGAAGACCAGGATGAAGAAGGGTTGGATGATTTGGGGGTCTGCAAAGCGGCTGGAGATGTTTGCAGTGGCTCTTTGCGCACGTTCTGTCCGCACTGCCGGGAGCCAGCAGCCGTGTGTAGTAGGCAGGCACCGAGCACATGGGGCTGCACATGCCTGGGTGGCCATGCTGGGCTCTGCTAAGTGGCTTGGCACATCAGCAGGCACGCCTGTGCAGCCTGCTCGTGCTCTGCCTGTGCCGGGCAGCGCTGCTGGGCATGGGCCCGCTCCTGTGCCTCTGGTTGGCATTTCCAGGGTTACCGTCAAGTGTAGGGGGGGTCTTGCCCCAGTGCAGAATCCTCTGTCACTCTTGCGGAGTCACCAAGGGACAGCAGCGATATTCTGAGTTTCATATCAGTTGCCCAGGCCGTGCTTCTGAAGCGCATCTTTTTGCTGCTTATCCACATGTGAAAGGGAGGGGATGAGAATTTGTGTGTGTGAAAGCTTTTGTAAAGTCAAGAAGTTTTTGTACAGATATTCTCAGCTTTTGGTGAACTGCTGCTGAAGCAGCGTGTGGTAGCCCTAGAGGAGCCTTCTGATTTCTCTGATGTTTTTTGGTAGTCCGATTTAGACAACTTGGCTTGTAGAACACAATCAGAAGTGAGGCTAAATTTACCTTCCTCAACATATATAAGCATGGAATAGGATTTTCGTTTTTCCTTAATTTTTGTTGCGCATGCTGAAGGGTTAATGACTCAACATGCTGTTAACATGAGTGGACTGAAATGCACAGAAAGCATTTCTTGGGGCAGGAGGATGAGGAGGTTGTGCAGATGGTGTGAGCAAGCTGCAGAAGTTTGGTACAAGCAGTACCAGTGTTGGTCCTGACAGGATTTGATGCTGGGAAAGAAATCTCATCTGTATGCCAAAATGTCTGGGAAAGACTTTCATTTTGCTTCCACCTGTTTCTGAGCATACCATGGTAATGCTTAACACTTGATTTTTCTTACAGGTAGAAGAGTTAGAGATGGGCAGAGATTTCCTTGCATAGATTACTTTTTTTTTTAAAGTAGAACTGACTTTTAAAAAGTAGAACCAAAGCTACATTGCCTTCTAACATCCTGTCCTGAAAGAGAGGCAATTCACTGTTAAATAACACCTACAATTTATTGTAATTGAAGCTTAGGGAGACAAGATGAAGTGGTGAGGATGTCTAGTACTTGTCTTTTTTCTTGGTTTCACTTCCTATCCTCCTTATTCCTTGCAGCTTTTGTATCTTAGTACAGTTTTTGTGCTTGACCTTATTACATGTACTTTTATGTTTCTGCTTAGTTTCTTCAATTGTAGAAAGATCTTCAGCGTATAAAGCATTTACTTGATTTCAATTACATCTCTGCCATGGTTCTCCCGTGACTTGAGCTCTTATTTCAGTACTAATACATCCAACTCCTAGGGCAGGTACATGGGGCTTGTTAGGTTGCTGCACTTTTTGGAGTGGATTATTGATGCGATGGGGACAAGACTTTATTTGGCACAGCACCTTCCAGAAGGGGACTTTGATTCTGGCTGAAATGTTGAACAGGGTGAGAAGCACAGCAATGTCTGGAGAGCAGCATTAGCCTGGAACTACAGGAAATGTGGTGAAAGTATGTCCTTTTTCTTCAAGGAGAGGAATAGTAGATACACAAATGTACTGCTTAATGGGGATGGCAACCAATACTGAAGTTGAGGTGTGGTATTGATAGACTTTTAAATCTAGTTTCACCTATAATAAAGGTGAAATAGATGACTGCATGGTGTGACATGATAATTTTCCCCTCCTTTCTGTGACAATACTTGGTAACCTCTAATGTATAATTTTTGTCATTTTTTTCAAAAGGGGCAAGAGTTGACATGCAAATATTAGAGTTCTGACTATTGATGTTGTGCTTAATTGTCTCTCCGGTTTTACTTGGGAAGACAATAGCATTTTCTGGTTGCAAAGAAAATAAGGGTTTTTTTAAATTCACACTGCGTACAAGTAATTTTATGTACCTTTAAGAAGGCACCTTTTTTAAGACTGGAAGCTGGAAAGAAGAATATCTAGAAATTAGTATGGGGTATGTGAAGGAAGTGATGTTTAGTGTCTTCACTGTCTCAGCACAGGCTGCTTTTTTTTTACGGCAAATACCCAACCTCTTGGCAATTAAACTTGACTCTGGGCCAAGTCTCTTATTCAAGGTGAAAGGATAAATTTGAGAGACAGTTTCTTTTTGCTCCTGGGGATGATTAGTTCAGATTCACTGCGGAGTCTTGAGCACAGGTGATAGGTTTAACAGCACAAGGAATACTTATCTGAAAGGGTAAAATAAGCTTTATTTCTGGTCTGGCAGAAATGACAATTTGGGGGGGGTTCTTATGTTTATAACGGGACGGAATTCAGTGGGTAGTTATACTGTGCATTGCTCAAGGAACCAATTTAGAAGGTAGGTTACAATAGTAAATACTTTTATCTGTAAAATTTCTTCCATTTCCTCTCATCTTGGATTTGTAGTCTTTATAATTATTCTTCACCCGTGGAAGACATATTTTGCATGGTTGGACTTGTATTGCATTATGAAATGGACTTGATTTATCTTCTATAATAAATGTTTACCTTGTTTATAAAACTTGATATTCTTTTTTTCTTTTTATTTTAATAGGAATATATTGATGACACTTTGAGATTTGGAAAGATCATGATTAGTGCATTCAGTGAGGTGAGTGTTTTATGCTGTACCCAAGAAAGTGATTTGTGAGATTACTTCTTTCTTAATGCCTCTGAACTTGGGAGGGTGGGAGGTGTCGCTGTGATTTTGGTGTTGCTCTTTTGCGTACTTCCTTTGAAATGTAGTATCAGAATGCCCCAAAACAGAGATCTTCATTTCTAAAGACCTGTTGCACAAATCATGAAGTACATAGGAATGCTGTGGCTTCTCTAAATCTTTATGAAACTGGAATTTAGTGTAGTGTCAGTTTTAAGTGCTGCACTGCATTGTTTGCTGTGTAGGTGTTTATTAATAGCTTCCATTTTTTTGATTGCTCTTGCAGGTGTTAAGGGGCTTTCAGTTATGAAGAAAATTTGGGGGTCCAGAAAACCAAGTACCTACTGTTACTTAGATAATCAGGTTGATAGCTCAGGAAGCAAAGGGAAAATATTATGCTCTTAAACTTGAATTTTAAAAAGCAGATCATAGCTTCCAACAGTATTTTTTGGTCAGTTGTGTTCTGCTTTGAAAATTAAGAAAAGTTCATTGTTATTGGAGTAAAAAAAAAAGGAAACGTACTAAAGGAGAATGGTGGAGGAATGTAATCTGTGATGTGAAGAAAATTTATAGTGTGCTTTCATTAAATGTGATCTGATGATGCCACAATATTGGCCCTAGACATGAAGGACAGCTGATCTGGATAGTACTGTAATATTGCAATATAGATGGAATTGTCACTGAGATTTTGAGGATTAACACTACAATGTCTGTTTAGTCTAAATGATTGAGGAAAAAAACCCCAAACAAACCTGTTTCTCTGTGGCTGGAAAATGTGATCTGAACAGGTTCTAAAAGCTGACTCTTCTCTATGCTGCAGGTGTGACTTCAGTTCTCTGCAGAAAGTGAACCTGGTTCGACTTGGTTTGCGTCCTGTATCACAGGTGTGTTCCTGCAGCAGAGTTTTCACTCCTTTATAATATTTGAAGTCTTCTGTGCTTAGAATAGATATATATCAGTATGGAAGGAAATGAGGAAATGTCACAAGTTCTGTCTTCTTCGTAAACTGAACAAATTAGACTTCCTTCTGTGGAAAACACCTTACTGGAGATGCCATCTGTAGATGAACTCTTTTAGTGTTTTGGGACTTGGCATACTCAATCACCTGTACATTTCCTCTGAAAAATAATAGAAAACAAGTCGAATTGGCTGCCTCTAATTCTGTTCAGACTGCTTAAATACAAGTCATTTGAACCAGGCATTTTGTTTTAGATAAAAATCCTTTTGGTGTAGGTTTGTCTTACTTTCCATTAAACTGTAGAAAGGCTTATTTTGAGAATTTTTAGTAGTTTACAAGGGCTATTTTTTCTTAATGTTTTAATGTCTTCTTAAATGTGTTAAATACATGATACCAATGTGATACACAATTAAAATGGTACATGCTGCTAGTGTGAATATATCTTCAAACTTGGACTTTTGAAAACCCTTTTTACTCTTTTTAATTGAAAATTTTACAGGGACTTGAGTTAGTGTAAAGGAATTGCAAGAGCTATCTTTAAACAAGGATTTAACTGGTGCTGAAAGACATTCCACATTTTCAATGTTCAGACTAAAAACTATGAAATCTGCAAGTAGCTCTGGCTACTGCAATTTCTAATGCTTCTTGTGGTCAGAGATAAAACCTATAATTTGGCTCCTATATTATCAGTTTATGATAAAAACAGAAGCAAAACATTTAAAGAACCAGTGCATGCAGATATATATCATAATATGAGTATTTTTGAACTTGTATTGGCTTCATGATGTCACACAGGGTGGAATGTTGTGAATAAATTCTTCCTTTAGTCTGGCCAACACAAATGTACTTTTAACAGCTGGTAGACGTGCAGCATGTTAAATTAAGGCATGTTAGCATGGGCTGTCTTCCAGAGTGGTTAGCTTGGGATTGGAACACTGTTCCAAACATTTCTTCTGCATATTCAGATGAAACACTTAGAATGATGTAATTGTCTGCCACACAAATGTTGGTCTTCTGAACTTCTGATTTTTATTCTACCATTTCTTTGTGCTACATGGCAGTAGCATGCACCAACAGACTTCGTTTCCTAGGTTTGCTAGAAGAACTTTCAGGGTTTTTGTTTTTCATCAAAATTCCTGGTGTCTCTCTTGAGAAACCTTTTATTAGGAAGAATAATAATGTTAATGGACTTTGTTAGTACAGTCTTCTGACCACAAAGAAACACTTTTTTACTGAGAGTGAGTGAGCACTGGAACAGATTGCCCAGAGAAACTATGCAATATCTATTTTTGGAGATACCCAAAAGTCATCTGTTGGTGGTCCTGAGCAGCCTGCTCTTAGGTGACTCTGCCTAAACAGGGAGTTGGACAAGGTACCTCCACAAGTCTCTTCTGATCTCAATCACTATGTGAATTGAAATTTTGTAGCTGCCTGGTAAAATCTTTTATGCTCTTACCAATCTTACTGCAATAGAGAGTCATGAAATGATGTTGTAACCAAACGATGAGCACTTGCAGCTCCTGCTGACCACATCAGGCATTTGGCTCTGTGCCTGGCCCTGTGTTCCCGTGGCTGTGTCAGCCCATGCAGACTGTACATAGTGTGATACCACTCTGATTGTGAATCCTAAGGGTCATTGTATCTAGTGCAGAACATGCTATTACTTTAAAACTCTTTAAGACCTTACTTCAGAGCAAAAGTGTTTAAAATGCAAATTTATGTCTTCTTCCTCTGCTGTGTGACAGTTTCATGTTTAACCAACATTTATCTACATAGGAGTGACATAGCTGTGAGCGTCTCTCTGGTATCTGTTTGAAGAGGACACTGTTGGGGGGCCCAGGTATTTCTTTTATATTTTATAGTTATAGAGGTGTCCGGACTCTGTAATGGTCAAAGATTTCCAGTAGAAGAGGATGAGACAAGATTAAATGCATGTGGGAGACTCTGGACCTAGGCACCTCATGCTTTTGATGCTAGCTGGGAGGGAGCTTGATAAACACTTTTGCCACCTTTTCATAGAAAAACAGGTAAGAAACACACATAATTATTATGATTCATGCTAGTAGAGAGATGCTTCCCCTCCCGCTCCGCTAGAGCTTATGCAGAAAATATATTGTTCTGTGTTTGTGTTATCTTTAAACTGGGGTTTCAGTTGTATGTGTGTACTCATTCAGAACAACATTTTGGGTATAAACTGGGAGTTGCCTTATTTGAAGCTAAAACGTTTTTTAGCCTAAAGCCATACTTATTCTTAAATTCAGGTTTGAGTTTCTTCAGCAAGGAAATCTGGTTGGAGGCATCCTCACTGTGGATGCCAGGGCCCTGATCTGATGCTGACTTCTTCCTGTACAGGTGCTGCTATGAATTCAGGGTGGCACTCTGGTGGTCCTAGAACAAGACTGTGTCTTCATCACTTCCCTTTATAAGGTGGCAGCTGAAAGCAGTGGCTAATGAAGATGAACTTTATAAGGCTGTTAGTAACTCTTACTTAAATAAGAGTCTTGTGTTCAGGATTTTCTTGAGCTGAAAGGCAAATCCTTATCAAAAAGTTGTGAAATGAATACTGTGAAATTCAGATTTTATGGGAGCATTTGGGGTATACTAGATGTTGATAATTTTATTGACTTCTCATTGCTCGTTTAGAAAAAGAGCAAAACTTGTTCATGATTACTTGGAGTGAGTTAAATAATCTAGTAAAAAAGTTCCCTTTCTTTTTTGAAGTAAAAAGATCTCACAAGAAATTATTGAGCATCTTTGTTATTGTTTTCTGTAATCTGAGACTACTGCCATCTTTTTCTTCCCCTCTTCCTAGAAAAGTCCTAGTGAAGGTATTCTGTTAGTTGTTCTTGCCAGGAAAACATGAAGCTCTCAATGTTGTGGAAGTTGCACAGTTGAACAAGTCACTTCTTGGATTATTGTTTGTTTTCCAACATTTTCTCTTAACGTTTTTCGACTCCCAAGCATTTAATTATTGTCTAATTGTGCCGAGCAAATGCATTCATTGTAGGTGTTAATTTTCAATCATATCTAGAATTGCGTGATATGACTAAACCCTTACTAGTTATTGGTCATCTAAATAAGAAAACTTTTATAATTTTGCAAAGCAGAAATTCAGGAGGCATTTGGAAGCCCTTCTTGTTGACAAGATCTTCAGTAAAGTTTAATCCTGACCATTAGGAATGTCTCCCATAGGTTCTAGTACATTTAAGAGTATCTGAATATTCACGTGTCCATAGGCATAAAATGTAGTCTGGCTCTTGCTTTGTTGGGAATACTGGTAAGTTGATAGTAGTTGCAAATTTTGACACAAATTATGAGGTGTTTGCCTCTTACTCACTTGTTGAATTGGATAGTTTTGACTCTGGGTTGTTAGTTTCCCATCCTTTATATGCCAGTATTAAACATGATCGTTTTTGTGTGAAGAGAAATCTGGAAAAATCTGTTCACTGGATATAACCAAATCTCTGCTGAAACAAGATTTTTGGGTTTAAAGCTATGGTTTCAGAAAAAATCGGCCTCCTGGTGTTCTACTACCCCTCTTAAGGATGTTTTTCAAAAACAAACTCAATTACTTCTTTCAGCATTTGTCCATAGATATTTTGGTGTGGTTTTTTTGCTGATGTTAAAGTTCAGGCTGATTCCTTTGTCTTACTGCAGGGTAAAGGAGCAACTGTAGGTAATAAATAACCAGAAGACATTTGCTGCCTATCTAACCTGGCAAATCAATGCCTACGTTTGTCCTTAGTGCTCAGTGGAATTACGGTGTCTTTCACACACTGCAGCAGGATCTTAGTGTGCTCTAGTCTTTGCCAGAGGGCATAGAATGGGGTTTTTTTTGTGAGCCAGCTGCCTTAAAAATCAACCCTATCTGGTGCCAATTTAATATTAAAAAAGTTTATATTTATAGAGGCAAAATAGACAAGGTCCCTTAAAAGTTTAGAAAATGGAGCAGGAAATAAAGAAAAACCTGGTTTCTTTCAAGATCAAACCTAAAGGAGCTCTTTGTGTTTTCATGTTCAGATGCTTACTGAACTTGGTATGGGATGTAATTACCTGCCTCAAACTGGTAACAGGAGAGAGCTCAGACTGGGAAAACATGCACGCTTTTGCCTTCTAGTGCTGTTTGGTTAGTGATTGGGAATTTATTCAAGCATATGAGTGGGATGAATATGTGCAATTTATTATGTCATTTTCCCTGAGATGAGTTTCAGAGATAATTAATCTCTTTGTGCTGTCTGACCGTCTGTGCTCCTGAAGTGTTTGCACAGTGCTGGTGTCTGCATGCAGATGTTCCACTTACAGGTCTTTCTCTGCTCAGAGTGAAGTCTAGCCAGCTGCATCACTTATCTAAATTGCTGAGCATGGTGGAGGGTTATTGCCAGCCTGAGCTTCTTTCACAGTTACTCTAATATCTTCTAAGAAAATGTCTCCAAAGTTAGGGCATGTATTATCATCATATTATAAATTTAAAAAGCACCAAGATTCCCCCAAAGTAGCAAAGTCCTGTTTTGGAAATGCTTCTCTTTCTTTTTCTTCAGAAGCTCTTGCAAGTTTATCAAAATATTTTTCTTGTTCCTTCCTCTCTACTCTTCCTGTATTCCTTACTCTGGTATGTGCCTCTGGCACTGAGGCTTTTGAGGTTCTGAAACTGAAGAAATCTTGTGCACGACTGACTTTCAGTGACGTTAATCTTCCAGTCTTGCCTAAGAAAACCATTCCAGCTCAAGCTGAGCCAGTTCTTTTTGAAACATACTTTTAAGGATGACAAACTCATGTTTCCTCCATTAATCAAGTACTTTTTTTTTTCCTGGTGTGATTGTCCTTGGGATCCAAGTTGTAGTCACTATAATGTAGTTATTAGGTGTAGACAAAGCTGCAGAAGTTCTGGCGTGTTGTTAGTTAGAACCAGAAGTAACTGGACTGAATCACTTCTTGACACAAATTTCTGCCAGGTATCAAGAAAAAAATTCACATAGTATCTCCTAAGGGTCAGTAACTATTTCTTTTCTATTGGTGAGTCTCTTAATTTGCACCCATTGCCTAAAATAAAAATGTTTTTTAAAACTCTGGAAGCTTGATTGCCAGTGACTCAATCAACTCTTGTTCCAGGAATTAATGGAAATTCCTCAAAAGTTATTGGATAGCATATGAATTTATTTGGGTTTTTTGGTGGGTTTTTTTGTTTTTTTTTTTTTTTTTTTTTTTTTTTTGTGACTANTTTTTTTTTTTTTTTTT
This sequence comes from Donacobius atricapilla, assembly GCA_013397315.1. Classification (NCBI taxonomy): domain Eukaryota; kingdom Metazoa; phylum Chordata; class Aves; order Passeriformes; family Mimidae; genus Donacobius; species Donacobius atricapilla. The sequence goes on along the minus strand of WBMY01007220.1, from coordinate 231,928 downwards.
TTTGGGAACAATTCTCTCCCAACTAAGGAAACTCTGTTGAAGTTTCCTACAAATACCTGACAGAAGCTAGCCTGGGTGTCAGGGAAAGACGGGAGGAGACGAGACAATAGATTATATTTGGAGGTGGAAAAAATAACTCACCAGTGGTTTAACAACTCAGAATTTCAAACAGTAAGACTCTACATGCTACCTTATGGCACATTTTCATGGCCTCTTAAACTTCCAAAGATTACAGAAAAGACTTTGGGAATATAATTTTCCAAGGAAAGATTGTGTCAAAAAAAATATTTGTGAACATTTCTTATGGCTGGAAATAGTACGGCACATGTAATCCTCTCTGGCATCAGAATTCAGGAGAAGAGATTTCTCCTGCATAACGTCTAAAACACAAAATATTTACATCAGTGTGGGAAAGCTGTGGCACAATCATTGCTCTTCCTGTAAATAGCACAATTTTACTAATACTGCATTACTGTGCTATTGGGCTAATTACCTTTGGAGAATTTAGGGCTATGCTTCGAGTCTGTCTTTGGTAGCTGATGCTTATAAACCTACCAGTAGGGATTTACATAGTTTTCTTTATAGGAGTAAATATAGCAGCCCAAAGTTGTTACTTTTTAGTTTTTTGTTTTGTGAGAACTCTCTTTCATTATCTCTAAAGAAAACATATAATTTCCTAACAGATAGTGGTGTTTTGATTATGGCAGTATTTTTTCTCATGTATCTAAAGCTCTTTCTAAGAAGCATTTTGTCAGGAAAACAGGACGGAACTCCAACCTTACAGAATATAGGATGAGAAATTTTAGGTCTTGCCTTACATTTGTACACCTCAGACCTCCTTTAAGGTGATGCTCTGAGAGCCTTTCTTCTTAAAGCTTCATTTAAATCGTGATGGAGTTAATTACCTTTACTCACAGAACTCTCCATAGGGCTTTACAAGTTCGGTGTCCTCTGAGAAATAATGGAATAACTGCCACGTGGGCAGTGGCTTTTGAGAGTGGCTGCAGTTATTTAAGATTTGCACGGCAGTGGGGAGAGCATCCCCTGGGTGCAAGTGGATCAGCATATTCATGGAGCGCTCCTCCCCTGTGCAGTACCAGGAGCTTTGCCCATGCGGGTGCTCCCTGTGCCACGTTCCGTGCCCGCTCTCCTGCGTGCGTTTGGGCCCTGTCACAGCCGGCCGGGCGTGGCTGAGCCCGGGCCGTGCCCCGCAGCCCCGGGCACAGCGGGCGGGCACGGGCACAGCGGGCAGGCACGGGCATGGGCAGCCCCGGGCACCCCTGGGCACAGCGGGCACCCCTGGGCACAGCGGGCA
>WBMY01007220.1:183542-230605 GCA_013397315.1 Donacobius atricapilla | reverse complement strand
GGGCACAGCGGGCAGCCCCGGGCAGAGCAGCCCTGGGCACCCCTGGGCACAGCGGGCAGCCCCGGGCACAGGCACAGCGGGCACGGGCAGTGCGGGCAGCCCCTGGGCGGTGCGGGCAGCGTGTGCCAGCGCCCAGCCAGCTTCATTCCAGGTGTCCCAAGGAGGGCAGGGGAAGTGTGAGCTCGTTCTGTCACAGAGATGAAATCAGAGCTGACCTATCTGACCTAGTTAATCATTGGCCACCCCAGAATGTGCTATTGTGACATAATCCCGCAGTTGCATCTCAGAGTAAATAAGTTTTATCGCGTGCTCTGGTTATGTAATTTTCAAGACAGAAGTGCGTAACCTTAGTCCAGGAAAATCCTGTCAGAGCTCCTGAAGGGTAATTCAGTGCCTGGATAGTAGAGTTCCGTCCAGCAGCCTATCAGGAGGTCTGTTTTACCTGCATTAAAGTACCTCAATACCTGCAGAAGGAAGTAGTATATTTTACTCCACTGAAAAGCATTTTTCTATTATCACCTATAATAAAGTACCAATGAATAAACTTGTAAGGGAAAAAAAATATTTATATTTTTATACTATTGCTGATAGCGGAAGTGAATATCTTTAAACTATACTTTTGAATGAAAGCAGATATCTTGCTTATTATTTTGACCAAATGAGGAGACAAGTAGTGTTTCCTGGAAAATGCAAAATAAATGTAAAACGCCTGGAAAAACATCAATTAGGAGGGTAAGAAAATAGTTTCCATGTGGTGTTGTTTTGGGGGGAGTTGAATCATAGTGTGTTTTAAATTACTATTCTAAATGTTTTTCATTACAGTCTTTCTTAAAAAATAAATATTTATTTGTGTTTAAGAAAAAGCTGCTGTAGTTAATATTAACAAAACTCGGTCGTGAATTTTTTTAATGACTGTTATTCCAGCCAGAGCTTTAGTAGTTAATAATTGTAATCTTGAGTATTTTAAAGGAACAAAGAGGAAGGAACACACATTGTTCTGTTGTCTTGAAAACAACAGAGATTCTCAACAGAGAATCTTGGTTCATAGTTTTTCACTATTGTTGACTCTGAGTTGCTGAAATGGATGAGGATGTGAGTCAGATTAAACAAGATTTTTTTTTTTTTTAATAAAGTTGAACTGCTCTCCAGTACTTCTCTTTTGTTGGTACTTCGGTATTGATCTGGTCTTGATTTACCTCTGTATACACTCTGATTTTTGAGCCTGATGCATTGGAATTTGGTTTAAAAGCAGGGTTATGGGGGTTTTTTTGTTGTTTTAGCCTTACTTTTCCAAGCAGTTTTTATCATACACCTCCCCCCCAAATTAGTGGTAATCAGTAGATAAAACTATTCTCAGGGTTATTAATGCCTAGAATTTTTGGTGGTGGTGATTAGGGGTGTTTCTGTGTTTTGTTCCCCTGTTCCTGCTGTATGTTCAGTCTGCCTACCTACATGGCTTTTGTACGAAGAAAGACATGAGGGGTACAGTAGTGTTCCCTCCCAACTGATCTTGAAGAAACAAACCCAGTATAAACCAGAAAACCAACCAAATTACCTCCAAACCAAATAAGCAGTGCTCTGATGTCTGAATAGAGGCCTTTTTCCTGTATCAAGGTGAACTGAAAGGCAGGGGAATGGTTTCACTGAAAATCATAATGGCTGGTATCTAAATCTAGGCAGCAATACTGACAAGTATTATATAGGGAAATAGAAAACAAAGGAATATGTGAACTTTTCAGGAGTTCTTCCATGTTAATTCAACTTTCTTTCTTATGTATAGGTTTTTACTAAAAAATAAATACCTTTCTCATGGTAAAACATTGTGAAATTTTCAATTTAACTGAAACATTTCACCATACAAATGCTGAATATATTAACCATGCATGTAATTTTTTACTTTCTTCAGTCAGTGCAAATTCCAGTTTGTCAGCAATGCAAACAAGAAAATATTTTTTTTTTCTTCCTTCCCTTCCTCCACAGATTTGTGCATCTGTACTGCCAAACAGAGTTTGTACAGAGCGGAAATTCTGAATATGGCTTGATTTGCTCTTGGTCTTGGTGGTGTTTCTGATGAGTGTCCCACGGACTCTGTCAACTTCTGGAGGTTCTCCTCTAGCACTGAGGAGCAGAACCCTGAGCAGCAGCCTGGGGTTAGTGGAAGCATTTCTCCACCATTCTCCTTGAAAAGAGCAGCTCAAGATGAGTGATTATTCTGGACTTCCAAGTGACCATAGCCAGATGATTGCTGAAGATTCAGAGATTCAAGCAAAGCCTGAACACTCTCATGAAGTTCTTCAGGAAGATATTGAAATGAGCAGTGGCTCCAGTGGAAATGATTCCAGTGGGAATGATTCCAGTGGGAATGACACAAATGAAAACTATTCAAGTGGGCATGATTCTCATGGTCATGAATCTGATGAAAATGGGAAGGATTCAGCAATGCTCATGGAATCTTCAGACTGTCATAAAAGGTAGTGGCTATTATTAAATATGTTTCACCTTTTTTTTTTGCCTCTAAAGACTTTTTTCATTTGAATCAATATTTCTGAATAATAACTAAGGTATCCTCTTCAACATGGAGCTGAGCATGCTGCTTAAGTTGTACTCTAATGTGATGTAAACTGTGTAATATGATTCATGAAGGAAAGCTCTGTGGTGTTTACATGGCCAGCATCATTTGCATGTTTCTTGTCATCATTGTGTGTTTAATTTGCCTTATTTATTTACTTTCTTGTAATCCAGCTTCTGTAATTGTATATCAAAACCTGGCAGTTGATTTCTTATGTGTAAGGGTGCAATCATGCTATTTTAATATAACCATGCATGCTGTGAGGATGCAACCATGCTGTTTTAATCTTTTCAATAATAGTTTACTGGACAGAGCAAAGCTATGTTAAGAACCACCTCCCTAGTAGTCCTGTGAGAACCAGGGTGTTGGGACTCAGTGATCCTTTGGGTCCTTTCCAGCTCTGTACTGCTTAGATAAATGTTTACATCTTCAGTGCCCATTTGTTGTACCATGCAGACGCTTTTAAAATTTGGGATTGGGGTTTAATGGTGTTTTTTTTTCCTAAGGTAGCCAGTCATTAATAGGAAAATAAAAAGCTACAATGAGCTAAAAATTTTTTGTTAGGCTTTCAAATATTAATCTTTTTCTCCTTTCCTTATTCTAGTTCAAGCTCAAATGCATTTAGTCTGATGATTGCAAATTCTGAGCACAATCAGTCCAGCAGTGGATGCAGGTAAATTAATGGGCATGTATTTTTCAGTAATTTGTATGTATGCTAAATGCTGAAAACTAAATAATGTCATATTTTAGTTTTTTTGTTTTGTTTTGCCTCAACCTGGATGACTACACAAGAAATCCTGTCTTTGATTTCTTTCTGTCTATAGTCAGTAGCATGTCATACTAACCTCTTGATTAAATGAGAGCTTTTTGTTGCTGTTTTATGTGAGTTGTATGGTAACCTTTAAAGTCATGTTACTTTGTTTTGATTTGGTAGCTTAACTCTGAAATTTTTATTTTTTTGTGGGTCCCTTTGAGTACTGCTTCAGTTACAGTGGGGTTTTATAGCTTTTCATTTTTTTTTTTTTTTGCTCTTTGGAATTAGACTGACCCAGGTGGTGTGTTAACATCAGAATTCACCATTGAGCTGGGTTATTCCTGGTGTCCAGCAGCTGTATCACCTGCCTCTCCTGTGTTCCATTTGCTGGGATTCAAGCCCCAGGGTGTAAGGGTAAAGGATACACAAACACCAGCTGCAGGAATGAATCCCTTTGTATGAGCTCTGCTTCTGTCCCTGACATTCTTGAAGAGCCTGGTAACATACATGAAGGCTCATATTTACACACCTCGGAGTGCCCTGCTGCACTTGGTTTTTTAAATCAGCTTTTTTTTCAGTCAACTTTTAAGTCAGGTCAGGAGGTGAAAGCCTAGTCTTGAGCAAATCAAGGATACCGAGGTAGAGTGTGCTGATGTCAAGACCAGTATCTAAGACCTGCCTGCCTGAATGTGTTTCTACCTGATGCAGCTCCTAGAAAAGGGGCAAATTCAAATTACTCCTATGCATCACTTGGTGCTTGCTCAACATATTTTCTTTGTCTGCCTTGCAGGCACCTAGAGATTTTGTTCCATGCTCTATTTTCAACTGGAAATTGTGATCTAGAGTTAATGTTGCTTAGTATGAAAGAGTGAACCAAAGGCTTTTCTTAATCTTTGTTTCCCATCGATTCTGTTTTCTTCACTGCAAGATTTTGGAGGGGGTTACTTACTACTGTTTCAATTTTAAATGTTATTAATAGCTCTCTGCTCAGAAATAATTAGGAATCCAGATGGCAGAGTGTTCTCCCAGCCACTGGGCATAGTGCTAGAGGGTTACAGAGCAGAATCTGATCATCATTCGGGAATGGGAGACTGAAGATATCTAGAGAATGATCTTCAAAGAGAAGACTAAAGTAGTCTGATAAACTACTTATCTTTGTAGGCTTAATCTTTAATTCAGACAGCTGGGGTTTGCTTTCAGCATCAGTGCCAACCAACAACTCCAGATCAATATCTGTAGGCACCCTTCCAGTTTGCTGTCCACAAAAAGCAAAATGTAAAGCTTATAGCTTTATAGAACTTCCTTCATCTGTCCATTGCAGGTCACACCTTCCCTGTAGCTGCCTGCTGTGCCTGATGCTCCTGCTCTCTGGAAAAAATGTTTTGGAGCTGTGGAATTTGTTTTCCAAGAATGTCCATCTTCCATATTTTCTGCTGCTGTAGGCTAATTTGGAAAGGTTCTTTTTCTTGCAGAATAGTCTGACCACTCTCATGAGGCAGTCTGGGCTCTGAGAGTACAAACTGGCAGTATGCTCAGTTATTTCATAATCTTTCCTCTCTCTCTTTTTCCATTCTGCCAGCATGAAGGGTTCTTCTATGAACCTCTCTTAACAAAACCCTGTTTGATTGCAGCAGTCCAAACTGTCAAGCCATGTTGTACACATGATTTTAATACACAGCATGAACATAATGTTTCCCAAGGGAGCTCTGTAGTCTTTTGTTTGATCCCTTGCCATTATTGCTTGGTACAAAATGACCAGTGAGTAAATGAATGCTGTGTTTCTCACAGTGCACTGTAACGGAAGCAAGAACAATGTGTATTCCCTAGTACAGGTTTGTCACTTTGCAAGCATTTTTGGTAAAATACACCCAACACCTGTCAGATGATTTATCTACCTTTTCAAGCTCTTAAAACGTCCCAGAAAAATGTTCACAAATGCTCTTGAAAATTACTTGGCAGCTGAAGCTGCTTTTCTGACCACTTCAGTCGGGCAGGGCAATTGCCAGGACTGTTGTTTCTACAGCAGTGCCCAGGGTAACTTCTTACAGATTATCACCCATGACAATCAGCTGGTAAGAGAAGACCTTCCTTTGGAAGGGAAAAAAATCTCAGGGAGATTTAAGAACAGCTCTGTAATCCTCTTGATCATTGTAAATGATCAGCTTTTAAAATCTCCAATTCGAAAGACAAGGTGATGTGTCATTTTAACTCCTTCCTACCCATGTGCCATCCATCTTTGCTACCTTTTCCCTCACTTCCCTCACCTCCTTTCCTCTTCCTTTGTGATTGTGCCAGCACCTCTCAGTAATGGGGAGAGATATCAGGCACTGTAAAGGAAGGTGATAACTTTCTAATATTGGTGCTGATAATCTCTGTAGTTTGTCCTTCTCCAATGAGACAGCTCTTCTGGACATGTACCTGAGACCTGTGAATGCAGCTTCTGTCTCCATCCTCTGATTCTTTTCCATACAAATTTAGTCAAGAGTTTCCTTATTTCATGTATTGTCATGCTTAGCTGGGATACATTATTCAAAGGATTTCTCCATTTGTTTTGTGAACTTGATGCTCTCCCACTGCCATTCCCTTTTCAGGGACCTTTCTTAAGAGAGCCTGCTTGAACAGGAGGTGAAGACTTGAATGGACCTCCTGCTTCTCTCCTTTAAAGTCCATGAACATTTCTGGGTTTGATCTTGGAAGGAACTTAGGAAAATACCCCTAAAAAGGGAGGAGGGGGACTGTGGCAAAGAAAAAAAGAGAAATTCTGTAGTGCTTGAGCATATGTACTGTTGCAAATGGAGAGTATATTTTACAATCACACTCCAGATGGTGGTAAATCTTTCCTTTTACATGGTCACTTAAGAATTTCCATAAGTTCTGGAAGCTGATCCCAAGTACTGGCAAAGTTAATGAGGCCAGTGGTACAAACTGATGTGGATGACAAGTGCCAGAGTAGGTTTGGGCTTCTCTGAGGATGATATGTCATTCCAAGCATTCAAGTGAGGTGTTTTTTGTCTTTCATCTTACAGTAGTGAGCAATCCACTAAAGCCAAAACACAAAAGGAATTGCTGAAAACACTGCAGGAGCTGAAAGCTCACCTTCCTTCTGAGAAGAGAGTCAAAGGCAAATCCAGTGTCCTAACGACGTTGAAATATGCCCTTAAAAGCATTAAACAAGTTAAAGGTAATAAAGTGTGATACTGCTTAGATAATGCCACCCTGGCTAGAATGAAACTTTCTAAATAGGAATTTAAATAAACATAGCTCTACGCGGAGAACTGTATTATGGCTGAAAATCTTTCTAACCAGATACTTTCATGTTCTTCCTATTTGTTGGTTTTGTTAACTCTTGTTCCTTTGGGAGTTGAAGCAGCTCTCTAGAGACTTGATATTTTACTGCTGTTTGGTGGAGCTAGAAAATTGATTTGAAAACATTTTACAATTTCATACTGTTTGAACTGTCAGACTGGAATACGTGACCATTCATGTATGGGTAGATTAAGATGTGTACATTTGTTTGAGTTCCTGATGAGGAAGCTCTACCAGGGAAAATTATATATTTGGAGTAGTGCCTGGATTTCCCAACTGCCAACTTCCCAACTTCTGCATTTACACCAAAAAATATTTTTGCCATTTACTGCTTCTGGGCTGGGTGTTTATTGATAATCCTGATTATAAATTATTTGTTGTTCTCATGTAGCCAATGAGGAATATTACCAGTTGTTGATGATTAATGAATCCCAACCTGCTGGTCTCAATGTATCATCTTACACAGTGGAAGAAGTGGAGACTATAACCTCAGAATACATCATGAAAAATGCGGTGAGTACGGTGCCCTGAGTCTCAGTGTGTATTGAAAACATTTCCTGAAACTGGAATTCTCAGGCATGCCTTCTTCCAGAGAAGGGGCTGGCTCCATGCCTTCTACCAGAGAAGGGTTGGTACCTAGGCCACAAAGCTGAAGAGCCTGCCTTTTGCCTTCCAGGGGATGTTAAAAAACTCTGAGCCTTTTCAGACTTTGAAAGCTTGTTTCTGTCGTTTAGGTGGGCAATAAGTAGGCTTGAGCTCCCTGATCCTCTGAATTGTACCTTGTGCCTGGAGGTGGTGGTGTGGCGCATCTCTGTGTCCGTGTGACACAAAGCACTGAGAGGCATCATTAGTTTTCATTTCAGTGCCCTTGAAAAAGTTGGAGAGTTAACTTTTTCCAAATTTTGCACATGGTGAATCACTTCAGCTTATTCTTATACCTAGAGGCTATTCAATGTTTCACCAGTTCTTTGTATTTGTGTGACTGAAGAGTGACAAAAGTACTGGAATCACTGTGTCCTTTTCTGTGGGGTTTGTCTGGTCTTTGGGACTGGTACGTGCTTTCTGTGGGGTCCAGTGATGCTGTGTTCTCATAGAGATAAGAACAGCTAGGACCATCACTGTAGTTCTAGCAGTAAAATGGTAACCTGGATGATTTTTAAATTGTATTTATTTCCATATTACTGGTATTTTAGGAATAAGTTATGAAGTCTTCAAAAAATAATGCATCTAAATATACTAGACTACCTTCTACTATTTTTTTGAACAGCAACCTCTGTTTGAATATATGAAGTCTGAATTCTCTTAAACAAGAGCATGGTGGGGGATGTTCCATAGCTTGATGTAGGTGGGTTTTGATGAATCTGTGAATAGTAAAGGCTGCCCACAAGGTGAAATAAATAGGCGGTGTAGAGTACAACAGAGAAATTCAGCCCAATATCATAAACATTGTTCAATTAATGTGATTATCTGTTTGTGAAAGCAGTATTCTGCTGACAGCTCTTCAGTTCCTGTGCAGTGTTTGTGAATGGAGCACTAAAGGTTGTGACGCAGGGAGCTCCTCTGTGGCAGGAAGAGAAACAATACAAGTGGGTGGGACTTCTTCCCACCTGTGTACTCATTGTTTTTTACCAAGTGGTTTAGAGCCCTTTTTCCACTTTTTGTGGATGGACCAACTAACACAAACAGCCTTTCAAAACCACCTGTATTTCATAAATGTAAATCGTGTCTGTAACAAGCACAGGGAAAATGTGAAGTTACATAGCTGGGAGGTCATTAATTCTAATTTGTAAATTCATTCTGCATCATAGAACTACAGACAATGATATTTAGGGCTTGTAACCCAGTAAATAATAGTGTATTATTGTTACTACATAATTGAAAAATATTCTGTCTACGTCTACTTGATGAGCAGATTCATAGTGTTGAAAAACATTTGTAATAAAATTAAATCTCTTTCTCATTCTCATTTTGAACTTAGTAATGTTTTTGTATCTTCAGTGTTTTCTCAGAAATACATGTTGCACTGAAGAATGTTTCAAACTGTCTAAATAATTTGAGACTTTTGTTTTTAGGATATGTTTGCTGTAGCTGTTTCTTTGATAACTGGGAAAATTTTGTACATCTCTGATCAAGCTGCTTCTATTCTCCGCTGCAAGAGGGGTTATTTTAAAAATGCCAAATTTGTGGAGTTCTTGGCACCTCAGGATGTCAGTGTGTTCTATACTTCTACCACCCCATACAGATTACCATCATGGAACATTTGCAATAGAGCTGGTGAGTGGTCTCAACAGTAGATATTTCTCTGACCTTCTTTCAGTCTCACAGATGCAAATGCTTGCCCTGAATCTGAATGTCCTTCCATCCTTCCCCATCCCTTTTGAGGATGCACAGGGGCATTATTGGAACACCTCTGAACAACAGTAGGTGTACAAATGTATTCTATAAATCTGCAAGACTTGTCCATTGGTTAAAAGTCTTCTCAATGTCATTATTTATCCCTTCTCATTCCCCTTTCAGCCAGATGATGAATGAAAACAAAGTAGGAATTCATGCTGAATGGTGAACTTTCCACTTGTACTAACAATCAAATGGAAACAATTTTTCTTCACATTTTCTCTTCCTCAAGTATAAAGGGGACAATACTCTGTCTCCTTCCTTTTAAAATGGTTATCATTTGAATATGGGCACCTTGATTATGGTGTAGGAAAAGGTATTTCAGCTGTCATCACTGTGCACTCAAAAAGGGTAATCACAGCTCTTTTCTTTTAACCTTAGAAAAATTATATTAGGCATAATTAATAGGAAGGGATCAGATGTCTCAGGGCACTTGATATTTGTGGTAGGATTGTTTTACTCATGTACCTACAGCTGTTAGTAATTGAGAAATATCTGTCAACTGTTTCAACTGAACTCTTGGAATTCAAGGTCTGCTCTAAATGTTTGAAATTCCAATCCATTACATACTAAATCTGTGAAGTAAAGCCAGGGTGTGAACCATATTTAATCTGAAAAAACAATAAACATGTGCTAAGCAATAAACATGTGCTAAGCAATGCATACATAAAGCAGGTCCTAAAGGGACCTTGTGAGCTCTCTAGTGCAACCTCTGGCTCAGAACAGGGTCAGTGGTAAATGGCATATAATCCTAATTACTCAGTTATGCAGAAGTTTTTTTGGTTTTGCTTTCTTGAAACATTTTCTGTAGCTTTATTATGTTTGTATATAGCTTCAAATTTAAAAAATACAGTAAGTAGAATTGTGTACGCTCTCTCATGTATCAGCTGCCATACAATATAATATCCAAAATATTGTGCACTGGAGGCCTTAGAAATGCCAGAGCTTCCCTTGGAAATCTGTGTGTGGCTGCTCTGGGAATTGAATGAATTAAGCTTAAAACATGTTTAGTCTTCAGGAAAAAGAGAGAAGGGGAGTGCTAGGAAGTGTATTTGGTGTTAGAGCTGTCCTAGTGTCTTTCTAGGATCAAATTCTGGGGTCCTAGGTAATCAAACATTTTTGGTCATTGGTATAAAATCCTGTGAAAGAGCTGATAAGAGTAAGCAGCTCAAGCTGGACAGCTGTTTACATATGTTTAAGAAAAAGACTGGCTAAACAAGGAGCTGTGATTCACATGCCAGCCTCAGAATGAGTGATGTTCAGATTTAGTTGCTTATGATGTACATTGCTCAGCTAATGTATATGGAAACTTCAGGGAACATAAACATAAAAAAAGTTGAACATTTATTATCTAAGTAAAAAGTCTTCTACTAAATTTCATCATCTTCTAGTAATTTCTAACTTGTTATGAACTATGCTTAATATTTCTAGAGTCTTCCACCCAGGACTGCATGGAAGAGAAATCTTTTTTCTGTCGCATCAGGTATGACAATATTGTAAAACTTAGTGTTGTGTTATGAAACCAAGCTTTACATAAGTATTTGACTTTTATAAGAACCATATGGTATGTTCATTTCATGCTTTTTCATAATGTGATCATAAAGCAAAACATATGTATATCCTTGAGTTGATTAACTGTAGCAGCTACAGAGAAAACTGAACTGATTTCGGGAAGTTCCATCTTGGAAGTTAATCCCTGTGAATATTGACCTTTGTGCCATAAAGGAAGATGGCACAGCATCTCCCCCTGCTCTGCAAAGCCTTTGGTTCATGTAAATAGAACTCTTCAGCACCTGCTTCAGAGTCTCCTTCATTCTAAAAAACCAGTGTCTCAAATTTATCTCAGATTATCCCCAAGGAAGATACTCGAGGGTAACATGACTTGTCTCTTTTGCAGTTAATAGAAGACACAGTTCTTCGGTTTGCTTTTCTTCCTTCTTTTCCTGCCCCCAGTCCCTCCTCTTTAGTTTTTGTTTGTTTGTTTGTTTTTTAGGAAAAGCTGGCAACTTAGTGCATGTTCTTTCTTGTGCAATTTGATTTCTTGATGCTTACTGCCTCTTTGGCATCCAATTATTTAATGACTTCTAGAGTAAATAAATACTTACTATTGAGATATGAATAAACTTGAAATGAATTGGAGGTAATGCAGTGCCCCAGTGTTGCATTGGATGTACTGTAAAAGTGCTGCTGGTGTTACTGGAGATTTTTTTTACCCAGCTAACTCTGGCTTCAAAAGCTTTACTTTTATTAAGCTTCAGTGTTACAAAGTTATTACAACTGATTCTTCTTTGGTCACTGTGTAAATGGTTGTTGTTTTTATTACTGTGTTTGCATTCTGGTTGAGCAAACACCTGATATTAAATATTGAGTCTTCACTCCTTCTAAACTGGAGTAAATATTGATTAAAAGATGATCTTTGTGTTAACTGAGGGGATATAGCAGTCTTTATAATAAAGCCCTGTAAATTCATCCCTCTGAAGGATAACAAAGTAACTTAACCTATTGTGTGAGCTGGGTTTTTCTATCAGACTTCCCTGTAATGCTGTTGTGGATATTTGTTTCAGGCAGTAGAGAGAACAGCACAATCTTTATGTAAGTTGGTAATCAAAGGATACCATGAGAATTAGATTCTCTTCCACAAAAAAAAATCAAGCTAAGATCTGGGGTGCTATTTTAGTACCTAACATGCAGATCTTGTGTCATGAGGGAAATACAATGGATAAATTAAAATTCTATTTAGTGTAAGATGAATCTGTTGAAATAATTAACTCTCTTTAATTATTAGTGCGGGAAAGGAGCGTGAAAATGAGATTTGCTATCACCCATTCCGAATGACTCCTTACCTTATCAAAGTGCAAGATCCAGAAATTGCAGAAGACCAGCTTTGCTGTGTATTGCTTGCAGAAAAAGTCCATTCTGGTTATGAAGGTAATCTTTGTGTGCACAAAGACTAGTTTGCTTTCCTAAAAGTAAGAACTGTTCAAGCGTTATTAAAGTGAAAGAGAATTGTTTCTATTCTCTGTCCTTGCTGCTTTCCTATATACTCTTGGCCAGAAGTTTGGACCGGCAGCTTGAAGTATTGTATGTGCAAACCCCTCAGTTGCTGATATGCTTTTGTTTTTCTCTCAGCACCCAGAATTCCTCCTGACAAAAGGATTTTTACAACTACACACACACCGACCTGTTTGTTCCAGGATGTAGATGAAAGGTAACTTAAAAAATTATTTTTCAATTTACTGATGAGCAAGCTATCCAATATCTTTGCAGGATTTAAGGTGTCTATATGGGGTTAGAAAATTATGCAACTACTGAATACTAAAGAGTGTTTAAGCTAAGAAAAGTACATCTCCCCATTTTCACGAAGCTTGAGAACACATTACTCTGGTATTTAAGTGCCTGCTAACAGCTTGTTCTTCCACATTCCTTCCCTCTTGGGAAATTCTGGACATAAATTCAATGAACCCATGTTCAAAAGAATTCCTGTGCTGCCAATTATTACCTGTATGAGACATTTAGGTGTGGATTTTTTGGTTTCTTAAGTTTGATTCAGCAAATCCGCTGCTGTTGCTCTGCTGGCCCAGGTACATCTTGAGGTACAGCTTTTCAATGCAACATTAGGTCTTCTGAAAGAAAAGGTACATAAAAACGGTTCGAATTACACTGGCTGAAGACTTCACTTTGCTTTGACAGTCATGAAAACTGGTTAGAGTAAGTATTTACATTCTAAATTAGAAACCAAAATGCCACCTGTGACCTTAATGTATATATAAAGACATAGGAACTGAGGTCTAAACCAAGCTTTCATGGAATCATTAGGTTGCAAAAGACCTCTAAGATCATCAAGTCCACCATTAAGCCCTGTCCCTAAATGCCTCATCTGCAAATTTTGAAATACCTCTGGGGATGCCCCTTCTCTGGGCAGCAGCCTGTTCCTTGACAACCCTTTACATGGAGAAATGTTTCCTAATAGCCAGTCTAAACCTGCCCTGGGGTAACTTGAGGCCATTTCCTCTTGTCCTGTCATTTATTCCCGGGTAGAATCAACCCTCTCACCCAATTCGCTGTTGTCTGCTAACTGCTGGAGGGTGCTCCCCGTCCTCTTGGCCAGATCATGGATAAGACATTAAACACAACTGGACCCAATCCTGAGCCCTGGGGGCTTATTCCTGAGTTGAAAACACTACCTTTCTCCTTCCTTTTCCACTTTCCCTGATATTTTCTTTGTCATGGTTTCTGATATTTGGGCTGTGTATGGCACTTCATTTTGATTTTTTTTTTCTCCTTAGCAAAAACTAAGTTAGCTACAACAGTAACATCTCACTGCTGCGATTCTTCCATTTGTTTTTAAGCATTCTAAGAATGCTAAAATTTTCTTTGTAGGTTGAGATGAGGGGATGTCTCCAGACAAAGTAGGAGTGTAATGGACAATTTTGAGATTCTGTGGTATTCTTAGGGTGGAAATCTTGTTTCTGAAAAAATATTTCATTTTTGGCAAAATCCTTAAATGCAGCAGAGAGAGGGATTGGGGAAAGGAGGTTATTGAGATATTTGACTAAGATGGAGTCAAGGTAAAAAGAACACGGTTTGACTTCTGAGACAGTTCTATCTGTAGAGAGGCAGACGTTGTGGCTAAGTTGAGTTCCTGTAGGCTTCTGTAATGCTGACAAACTGTTTTTTCTTGCTGTGATTTACGCAGTCCCTCTAAACAGCTCAAGTTGATAAAAGAACTACTTAATCCACTGTAGTTCTGTCTTCTCCATGGATTTTTCTCTCCCCTTCATTTTCACTCATGCTTCAAGCTGGTTGCAGAGTGGGTTTATCTTTACAAAGAGGCTGAGGGCACAGTGCAAAGCTTCTGTTCCTCTGTGTATCCACAGCTCAGTGATCTCCAGAAGCCATTTAACAGAAATTGCAAAATTACTGAGTGGAGCAAGTCCAGTAAATCCTTCCCTGTGGATCCTGTGGAAGCTTCTTTCCTGTTAGTCTGATGTTAGCACTTGTTCTCAAATACCATTTTCTAACACTTCCAGTGAGGGTTGATTGCATTTTGGTCTGAAATTAGGACTTTGTGTCATTTATTTCTGTTCTTGTGATTGTGTAGTTGATTTTGCTTTAAATGACTGAAGTCCTGAGAGCATTGGCAGCCCGATAAGTGTTTACCAAGACATGCATATGCAGTTTATTACTCCTAAGCCCTCCAGGGTTTGGTGGAATACACAAAGCAAGAGATTGTTAAAGAAAGCTGTCTTAATATTTAAAAATGTGCAGCTGAACACCTGCTGTTGACTGAGTGTTGTTCGTAACACAACCCTGAAAGTGTTGCTTGACTTGCATAAAATGAAATTAATTTCTGTAATCAGTATGTGTTCATGGGTTGGAAAAATACATATTTGTCTGAACTCTGCAGGTGGATCTCTGCACAGAGTATGTGTAAGTAAAAATAAATATTTTCTTGAAATCAAATGGATCATTCCTATATGTATTTGTCTTAATATATTTGATACTTCATGCGTATAATGGGTGTAAGTAGTTCACAGTGGAGTGATCTTTCTAAATTAATTTAAAGCAGTTTTGTATGTAACTTACAGTAATAATATAAAGAGACTTCTTACTCATGTTTTTTTGACACTTTAAATGTCATTCTGTATAACACAAACTAAACTTGGCAGCATCTCCTCCTCAGCCATTCTTATGCCGCATGTGTATTTGCATTCATAAAATTAATTTATTAACTCAACCTCTGAATTTTTATGAGTTACTCATTATGAGGAAGCATAATGATGCCAAGACATCATTCTCAATACAGCATTATATGAGCACAGAAGGGCTGGTTAGAAGGGACTGCTGGAGGCCTTGCTTCCATCCTTTTGCTTGAAATGAAACCTTGCCCAGTCCTGGCTAAGGTCAGCTGTGGCCTTGTCTCAGTAGTGCCTGAAAACCTCCAAAGACAGAGATTACACAATCTGTATGGAGCCCTCCTGTGTTGCACTGCTCTCTTAAAAACCTTTTCCTAACATCAAGCATCAGCTTTCCCAGCCTGTAGTTTTATTGTCTGGCACCATCAAGAAAATTTAACTCCATTTTTGTAACTCGTCTTTCCAGCAGTGTGGGAAGCTCCTGGGTCATCTTTTACTTTTGTTTTCATCAGAGCAGGCAAGGTCAGCCCAGTCTTACATTCTAGATCCCTGATTTTCATAGAGCAGGTGGCAAAGAACAGGAACAGAACGAAACAAAACCTTCTTATGGTGTTATTTGCTGAAGTCCTGGCTGAAGTTGTTTGGAGTCGACTGAGATTTTAAAGTCCTCTAGCAGCACAGCTTTTCTCATGTGCTTTCAACTTGGCAGCACTTCTAAATGTCAGTGTGTCAGAGTGATCTGATTTGGTTTGAGTTCCATGCCAGTTTCTGCTCTGTTGCTTTAGTTCATCTACAAGCTTTTAAGAGTCATTATTAAACTAATTGCTTTGATAATAAGGCATTAGTTGCTATCCTCTTTCTCCTCTCAGCCCCTTTGCTGGAAGGGTATGTTTGATGTCGTGGGGAACTGATGTAATTCCAGTGGATTGTTGGGGGTGCAGCGTTGAAGGCATTTGCTGCATAATGCTTTGGAGTTCCTACACAATACAGATCCGCTGTCTGGTGCACTGGGGCCGAGTTCTTCGTTAAAGCTGTTCACATACTCTGGTATCTCCCTGCCCCTGGGCCTTTTGCAGTGAGTGGGGCTGGGAGGAAGATGTACAACATTTTGAGCTTACAGCATGACTTCTTGGCATCTGGCAACTTAAACATCACCGAGTAGTGTTGATTTAGTACCTTTTTTTCCAAAACACATTTTCAATGGTTGACCTTCAGGGTAAGGTGCACAGTAATGTTTGTGAACTTCCGCTCCTTATCCATAATGCAAATGCTTGAAGTGATCAATGAAAAATAATTTTGTCACATAAATTAGTTTTTCCCATCACTAGAAGTGGGCATGGATAACGTGCAGGAATCCAGTACCATTACTTTTAGTTCTCTAGTTAATCAGCTTGCTCCCATGCAGCTCTGTGAGTTGAACTCTTCACCTGCCTGTGAGAAAGTTGTCTTGAGTGCTGGTCAGCTCCCCTGGTGCTAGTTCAGCTGTGGTAATCCTGTGATCCTTAGCCGTGGCTCCCAGCCAAGGGATTGGGGTACTATTTACCTTCAGGAGACTTTTACAAGATTAAACTTTATTAATGCTCTTTTAAAATTAGGGTAAGTATTTAGCCTCTAAACTTAGGCAGAAAGAAAAGACAGAACTGCTGTAGCAGACTCCTTGATTTGGTCGAACCACCACCCCACGAACAAACCAAGCCCCCCTTGCCCTAAGTGTATGACTGTTGTTAACTTGGAACTGCTTTTTCACCAAATGTAAATTTAAAATTATTAATTCTCTTCACAGGAAAAACAGCAAATAAAGCTTTAAATGAAAACATTTTAAGCAGGAAATACACATTTATTCTACTTGATTTTTATTATGTTTTCTTTGTCTTTCTTTCTCCAGAGCAGTACCTCTGTTGGGATACCTACCTCAGGATTTAATAGGAACACCAGTCTTGGTGCATCTTCACCCAAATGACAGACCCTTAATGCTAGCAATTCACAAAAAAAGTATGTAACCTCTTACTGTGGCAGAAATAGAAATTTTCTTCTACAACTTAATAATAAGGTCTACACAGACCTCAACAAGTAGTAGGAGAAAAACAATTGTGACTTTGATTTTTTTCCACAAGTAAATACTGAATCTTTTACTGCACAACTTGATTCATAATGCAAATCCATGAAAATGAGAAATCAGTCAGTTTTTGTACTTTCTATGAAGCATACATATCTATTGTAAACAAATTGACTGTAAATAAATATTTCATACATAAAGAAAATTTTCTTGAGAATGGTGTGATAGAATTTGTCATATCTTACATGATAGTCTGTCATATTTCCTAGAGAAGAAAATAAGAGCCATTCTGGCAAAGTTTGTAAAGCTCCTTCTTCAGCCTTCTTTAGCTTGTTGTATTCTAAAGGTGATTTTCTTGACTGTAGTCCAGTAAATGATGAAGATCTGCTTATTCTGGTAGCTCAGTATTTCTAAATGTATCAATGTACCCAGTATTTGTTCCCTCAAGTGGCATCATTGAATGTCCACTCCCCCATGAATGTATAGTTCATTGTAAAATCCTGAATCGTTACGTAGAATTGTGCAGGCGTTAATCTGAAATTCCTGTTTGCATCCTTCCTTGCAGTTCTTCAGTATGGAGGGCAGCCTTTTGACTATTCACCAATCAGGTTTTGCACTAGGAATGGAGATTATATCACCATGGACACCAGCTGGTCCAGTTTCATCAACCCTTGGAGTCGAAAAGTTTCATTTATTATTGGAAGACACAAAGTTAGGACGTAAGTCAATATATTTTTGTTTTCCCTTCCCTTGGGTTTACACAGAGATCCTTAAGATGAGGGAACAGAATAAGCAGTAGATTCTGTGTTGGATATATAGGTGGTGAATTGAAACTCTGGTCTCTCTGTGGTTGAAACACTTAGATTTGCAGTGAGCCTGTGTATGTTTGGCTTGTGCAGGGGGCCCTTAAATGAAGATGTCTTTGCTGCTCCCAACTACACAGAGGACAGAATCCTTCACCCCAGTGTTCAGGAGATCACTGAGCAGATCTATCGGCTCTTACTGCAGGTACAGCAAGTGCTCTGTTCTTACCCTCTTCATCTCCTGCTGAGGAAAGGCTGTTTATCTTGGTGTGACGTTTTCTTTAGCTTCTTCTACTGTACTGGAATTTTTGGCTACAATCCTGGGAATTCCTTGCGCTCATGATTACCAGACAAGATGTACTGAAGCATGTTAAAGCTCCAGTTGATATCTTAGGAGTTTGATGTTGTTATGAAGTCCTCCAGACAAACAAACAAACAAAAGAAGATGAAACAAACAAAAAAAACCCACAAGAAAAACAAAACACCAAGCAACAAAAAAACCAGCATAAAATAAAATCTCTTCCTGACATGGAATTACCTGTGTCCTGAGTGGGGTGTATGTTTGTATACATACATTTATACAGATATAGATATATAATTTTTTTGTGTTAACAGCCTGTACACAACAGTGGATCCAGTGGCTATGGAAGTCTGGGTAGCAATGGTTCACATGAGCACTTGATGAGTGTGGCATCCTCCAGTGACAGCACAGGAAATAATAACGAAGATGCTCAAAAGGATAAACCAGTAGGTTTTGAATTTTTGTCATTCAAGTATGTGGCACAAAACAAACCAGTTAAAGTGGGGATTTTTAACTTTTAGAATAATGTTTTCAAATTAGAAATGGGAGAAAGTATAAAGAAAATGCCATCTTTTTTTTGTTTAATGTAGAAAAACCCTTTTGTCTGAGGGAATAAACATTTCTGGTGTAGATGAAGCCTGAGGGTACTGACGCACAGTGATAGACATGAAAGTCAGTGTTACAAAGAATTGAAACCTGTACAGTGTGTTAACTTAATCTATTGTCTGTTATGTATATGCTATGTTTCTTGGAAAACCAGCTGGATATGTGAAAGCAGTTTCTTTTGGGAGGGGACAGTCTGTAATTACTGTTTTCCCAAATTAAAGTAAGAAGGTTAAATGCAGTAACTCCTGCATAACCAAGGGATAGCTTGACCCTTATCACTTTTAATGTTGCAAAAATGCAGCCTTTATATAGAATTAAATAAATTGAGTGGAATAAAACAATTCTCTAGTTTGTGCTTAGAGCTTTATTTTGTGTTTAATTCTGAGAGCCAAAAATATTCCTTGATAAGTAGTATTGCTTGTAGGCTAATTGTCCCAAATCCGATCTGTGCTTCTGTGATCAGATTTTGCAGACTCCTGCTCTTGCCAAGGTGGTCACTTGCCTGGCTTTCAGTTCTGAAACACTGGTGGAGTAAGCAGATGAAGTCTCGGGATTCCTTATTTAGCAGGGAAATAGATGCCTGTCATTCCTTCACTGTTTCCACAGAAAGTGAAGGCTGTTACAGTCCGGTTCTGTAACATCCTGTCAGTGCTTGGTTAGACTTACAGTTTTTCTACCAAGTGATAGGCTTGGTTTTTTTCTGAAGTCATCTTTGCAATGTATATTTTCTATTTTCCTATCCAAGTTATTCAAACAGATTAAACAAAATACAGACTAATTGTTTACAAGAAACTTACTTTCAACTCCTTCTCTTTCCAATTCCAAATTTTTGCAGCTGCACAATAAAATTGTACACATATGTATTTTTCCTGTGATCAAACTAATTGCAAGATAGAGATTAACGGAGGTTAGATTTAGTCTGCTGAGGAATCACTATGCATATTGTTTTACGTCAAAATCTGGAAATAACTGTTCTTCCCAAACTGCTTTCAGGAGGTTTGTCAGTATGCACATAAGGTCAAGAGTAAAGGACAGCGTATTTTCACTGACAGTAAAGCAAAACTGGACTCTAAGAAAGAGTCTTCTGCAGGTAAGACATTAGCAGTTGCTAGTCTCTTGTGCTGGTGCCTTGGATAATATGGCAGCAGGACTTTTTTCTGGTTGAGCTCCAATCACTGCATAAAGACAGCATTTTATCAATTGAAATTATATTGTCCTGTGTCTCTCTACTGTGCCCGGTAAAACACTGTGTTTGGCTGTATTGAATCAATAGTGCTGTAGCACAGTTAAGACATGGCCCAAAGCTGTTATCTTGAAATCATTTAAGTGGGCACTAGAGTTGTCCTCACCCTGAGTGTGTTTCAACCCTAATGATATATATTCTCTTACAGCCATAGTGTCTATTCCCTTTGGATCCAAATGCAATCTAATTAAACTTTATAACTCCAAGAACCCATGAGGACAGGAAAATATTTGCACAATTTTCATTTATTAGTGCATTATAATGCTTAATTTGTGACTTGCTAAATATATAGAAATTAAAAACCTTTACTGCTGTTGCTTTTAGGGGGGGTTGTAAGGATTTAATGTCTTAATTGCATAATAGCAGTATGTCTTTTCACAGAAAAACAGAATACTGCTGGTGGTCAGGTGAAAGGTGTAGGGGGAAAGGATACTGCAGGAACCGCTGCTCCAAAAAATGTGACTACTGAAGAGCTGGCTTGGAAAGAACAACCTGTGTATTCCTATCAGCAGATCAGCTGTTTGGACAGTGTCATCAGGTGAGCAACCAGTGAGCAAAATACTCTTGACCTCTGGACACAGGGCTACTATGTCTAATATTGCTAAATCATTGTATTTTAGGTACTTGGAGAGTTGTAACGTGCCTGGTACAGCAAAAAGAAAATGTGAACCTTCAACGAGTGTTGCATCACTGAGTTCTGGAGTTCATGAGCAAAAAGCAGCTGATGATTCTATCCAGCCATTGGGAGGTAACTATAGCACAGCTTTTTCATGGCTGAGTTTTGCTGGCAGGCAGTTGGATGCTACTTCTTTGCAGAATAATGACAAGTGTTTCTTAGGCATGACCTCAGAGCTGCTTTCTCAGTGTTTGATGTTGTAACTTTTATCATTAATATCTTCCTTACCATTTAAATACTGAGTAGTTGATTACATATCTGGATTGCAGATCCAATAAACTAGTTTGTACTGTGAAAAACACAATAGGATTTTGAGGTTCAGGACTTGAATTACTATCAAATGTAGGGAGTTTATTTCACAGTTAGGGCTTGTAAGAACAATCAGCTGAAGAACCTGGCAGCTAATTAATTGCAACAGAAATATGCATGTTACATTTCTGCTTAAAGAAAGGAACAAGAGAAGGTAAAATGCAGCATTAGACTATTGTGTAAGATTTTAGGATCCAATGTTCATCCATGAAAACAAAAAGCTATGGATTACTGAGTCAAGCTGTCTAAAAGTCAGCATGCTGCAGACAGAAACATTCAGTTAATTTTTTAGGCCTTAGAGGTAGCATTTGACATAGTCCTTGTCTGGATGGGGAGCGAAATGAAGAATGTAACTGGTTAGTACAAGGATTTTGAGATTGGTAAAGAACTGCATGCAAATGAGAGATTTGCTCCTTCTGCCTTGTCGTTATGTGTAGCTGAAGGGAGAGTGTCCAGTGGAGTTTCTCAAAAATTGGTTATGGGCATGATCTTGGTTATTTGATGTGCTTCAAAAAGGAGTTCTAATGCAGCTTTTAAAGTCAAATTAGAAGGTATCAGTAGACCAGGAACTAAGTGTCCTGCAGAAGGGATTGAAATGCTGTAATTTGGAGTCTCTGGGGTTCTGGTTGGCAGGAGATGACGTGGGTCACCAGCTCTTTGTTGCACTGATGTCTGAGATAGATGAAGCCAACAGTTAGGAAAAAGGCAAACTTTACATCTTAAGTAGGTGTTAGAGAAGTATTCCTATGAGAGGAGGAATGTTTTAATGCTGTTTTGTGAGGCACTGCTCTGACCTCTACTGGATTACTGTGTGTAGCTTTCAGGGCAGAGAATTTTAAATAGCTGGATGCTCAAAACAAAGCTCTTAGAGTAACCAGATAATGGAAGAAATCAGTGTACAACATTGTGGGAGCTGGGGACAACTTATTCTTGGGCTGGAAGAGGCTAGAAAATTTCTTCCAAAATCGTGCCGTGAAAGAAGAGTGAAGACCAGAAAAAGAGGAAAATATCCTTCATTGAAAAGGTTTGGTTTGGCAGTATATGGGCTTAGAGGATTGCATTTGTTGCTCCACAATCATTCTATTCCTGGAATGTATAAAGTTACACGTTCACTTTTTTGTCTTGTCAAGGACAAGTTTGGCCTTTACTGTTTTGCAGCCCGAGCGGCATGTAACTTGAATTTGCTCTTGTTTATGTTAAGTAAGCTGCAACTTCATTTCTTTTAACAGATCCTGCTGTGTTGAAGGCGTCTGGTAAATCAAGTGGTCCCCCAGTGGTTGGTGCTCACTTGACATCTTTGGCTTTACCTGGCAAGCCTGAAAGTGTTGTGTCTCTCACCAGTCAGTGCAGCTACAGTAGCACCATTGTTCACGTTGGAGACAAAAAAACACAACCTGAATTAGGTAGGACTTTGTTGATATTTTTTCTTTAAGTTGGCGAATGCTAGCAAGTTCAAATTTCAGACGTGAGCAGCTGATGTCTGCTTGTGACTTACATTTTCTTATGGCTGGGATGTGTAATCTTAAACTCGCAGCAAAATTATTACAGGATTGTAATGCCTTAAAAATGCAGGGCTTTCTTTGCGTCATCTTGAGTATTTTGCCTTCTGTTCCTGTAGAAATGATAGAAGATGGTCCAAGTGGAGCAGAAATCATAGATGGCCAGCTCCTTGCCCCTCCATCCAGCTCTGCACACGTAAATCAAGAGAAGGAACCGTTTAAAAAACTGGGACTTACGAAGGAGGTCCTTGCAGTGCATACGCAAAAAGAGGAGCAGAGCTTCCTGAATAAGTTCAAAGAAATCAAGAGATTTAACATTTTTCAATCACACTGCAATTACTACTTACAAGATAAACCAAAAGGACGGCCTGCTGAACGTGGTATGGCACTAGTTTTCACAATAAAACTTGTATTTATATAGAAAGTAAATCCTCTTGGGAGGGCATTTCCATTTTTAATTGTTTTGTGGGGCCAGTGTGAACAGTGACAGTTGCATGCTATTTTCAAAACCCACAGAAAAATTTGCTGACAAATCTTGCTAGAAGATTTAAAGTGGAATATTGCTTTTAGTGTCATAGTGGACATTTTAGTAACTAATATTTTGATTTTTATCTGTTCTCTATGCTATCACTCTCATGCATCTACTTTCGAAGGACAAAAATCCTGCTTTATGATGCTTGCTTTACTGTATCTGTGCTTGTATTCCCTTGCTTTTCCATCCCTTCCCTTTTGTTCAGTTTGTGGTTTTGTTTTCAGCTCCTTTGTTTTCCAGTTTTCCCCATTCCACTGTTGTGTAATTGGTGAGACAATCTGATAATTGTCTGGTTGCCTTTAAGGTAATAAGGTGATCAGCAGGATGGAAATGGCAGAGACTAGCAGTAATAGTGAGATTGTTTTGTTTATTAGGCCTAGGAGCTGTGGATGGCATTTTCAGAAGTGTTTGATATGGTCTGTCTTTGCTCTCATTTCGGTCTTGACTTGACTTGGAGCAGAAGTCAGACACTGCTAAGCATTTTTTTCTGATTTTTATCTTTATTTTTTTAATTTAAATAGTTATACAGCTCCTGTATAGCTGTATTTTTATAACCTTTCTTATAACTTCTCCTTTTGCAGGTGGCCGCGGACAAAGAAACGCCACTTCTGGAATGGATCAGCCTTGGAAGAAAAGTGGAAAGAACAGGAAATCAAAGCGCATTAAACCACAGGAATCTTCAGACAGCACAACTTCGGGGGCTAAATTCCCCCACCGCTTCCCCCTCCAAGGTTTAAATGCTACGGCCTGGTCACCGTCAGAGACTTCCCAAGCCAGCTACTCAGCAGTGTCCTTCCCCACGGTCATGCCTGCGTATTCCCTTCCTGTTTTTCCAGCAGCAGGGACGGTGCCCCCGGCTCCTGAGACTTCACTTGCTGGTTTTAATCACTTGCCAGACTCTGGAAGCGCTTGCCCTGTGCAGCCATCCCAGTTCTCTGCACCCTTCATGACCCCCGTGGTGGCTCTTGTGCTCCCCAACTACGTGTACCCAGAGATGAACAATAACTTACCTCAAGCGCTCTACCCCAGCCAGCCCAGCTTCCCTGCCCATCCCGCCTTCTCCTCCCAGAGCGTGTTCCCACCACAGCCCCCCTTCGGCACCGCCAGCCCCTTCCCGCAGCAGGGCTTCTTCCCAGCCCAGCCATTCCAGTACAACCCCCCGGCAGAGGCGGAAAAGGCTCCTGCGGCAGAGCCCCGCAACGACGCCTCCCGTTCCTGCACTCCACAGTCGCTGGGTCCTCAGGACCAGGCTTCTCCACCTCTGTTCCAGTCAAGGTGCAGCTCTCCTCTGAATCTTCTGCAGCTGGAGGAAACCACAAAAGCTGCGGAGAGCGGAGCTCCTGCGGGTTTACACGGAGCTTTGGGTGAGGAAGGAGCCATAGGCAAGATCAGGACATCGGAT
Source organism: Donacobius atricapilla (assembly GCA_013397315.1). Taxonomy (NCBI): domain Eukaryota; kingdom Metazoa; phylum Chordata; class Aves; order Passeriformes; family Mimidae; genus Donacobius; species Donacobius atricapilla. The sequence continues at coordinate 206,519 of WBMY01007220.1, read as the reverse complement.
ACCGGCAGCGGGAAGGAATCCTTACCTGTAAGTCTGGATCACATCCCCCTTCTCCTGGCTCTGCTGCATCCTTTTCAGTCCTTTCAGTTCCAGGACCTATTTATTAACCATAGACAGAAGTTACATAATGCCAGGAGCTGGACTCTAAGTGTAGTTGGCAAATTCAAACTTCAGGAAACTGAATAAAACGTGAAGTCACAACATTAGAATAGTCTCAACCTTAAAAAATTACATCTACCTCACCATTCTTCTAAAGTTACACTAGGAAGCTTGGAAATATATCCTGAAAGAGTTTTATTGCATTTCACTGAAGAAAATAAGAATATAGATAAGCCCATTGAAAACTACTGAAATAAACTGTAAAATAATGTGAGCATTTTATTTTTAGCAAAAACTTTTGTGCTAGTGAATTTTTGTGCATGGGAAAAACAATCTGTAAGTGGTCTGAAAGAAGCTGATTTCAATTAAAATCACATCTGTGTTTACAAGCAAGCAACCTCAGTAAATGAAGAATTCATCATTTCTTGCAGACCATAACTTTATTTTTGTTTTGTTTGTTGCACTAAAACTATGCTTAACTATTCGGTAACTTCCGGGGTTTTTTATTTCCAGGCTCATTTCAATTTGATAAATCAGTCTAGCAAATAACTTGAGATGGAGTAATATGTCTGTAAAGGTTTCCTTGGTAGAAATATGTAAACTATTACTTGTGCTTTCTAAAGGCACCATCGAGTATTGTTATAAATGCTGGTGGGATGGAGCTGCATCCTCTATCTTTTTTGGTTGCTAGATTCCATTATTCAGGAATGTGTTCAGGATAAAGTTAGTTCTTTCCATTATTACATATTTTGCTAGGTTCTGTCATCCTTAGTTTCTAATATTTAATCTTTAAACTGTTTTGCAGTCAAGTTTTGATTTGGTTAAAAATTAGTGTAGTTAATGCTCCTTCCCTTAAAAATATACAAATAAGTGATTTAGCCTAGGAGGCACCTGGGAACATTCTCTTACTACTCTCAATGCTACTCTTCCTTCTCATCTCAAGGAGATGGAACAGTGAGGGATGTTGATGCAAATCCTTTGAGGTAGATTATAGCAGGAGCAATTGCGAGTGTGTTGTACGTGGCTTGGGTAAAATCTGACGTGTCCAGGACAGTAGGTGCTGTCAAAAGTGAACAGGAAATAAACTTCTTACTTTCTTATGAAACTATATTATTAATTTTTTGAAGAGAAATTCAGTTGGTCTTACTGAAGGACCCCCTGCCTGCCTGTCAGTCCACTTCTTAATTCCTTGGCATATGTTATTGGTGACTGTCTTTGAATAATTATGTAAACATTAGAATATGAAGTGAAATGGATCTATTGCTAATCATCTACATGATTAGGAATACAGCTATTGCATTTAGTAATAAATGTATTCATAGATAAAGCCTGTCTCTTATGCCCTTCTCATACTGGTTGATCCCATCCTCTTTGTCTCTTCTAGTTTTGAATGTAGGAACTTTTTTGTCTAAGAGAGATGTTGAGCTAATTTTGTAAGATGGTCTTGGGTTCAAGTTCATGTTGATGTGTAAGTATAGAAGAGTGGTGACAACTTTGTAGGCTTTTATTTAAATGGACACTAGAAAGCTATGAACTGTTTATTACCTTGAAGCATAATTTCTGAGAATTTATTAAAGTAACAAAGCTATTACATTTAGTAATAAATAGCTTTGATTTTTGGTGTTTGGGTTTTTTAATTTTATTTTTTCTCCCTATCACTAGGCTGAATCTCCAATGGATGCTCAAAACAGCGATGAACTCTCCATGTCCAGTGTCCTGCTTGACATTTTACTGCAAGAGGATGCATGTTCAGGGACTGGCTCAGCCTCCTCAGGGAGTGGTGTGTCTGCAGCTGCTGAGTCCCTGGGCTCTGGGTCCAATGGCTGTGGCATGTCAGGGAGCAGAACAGGTAACTCAGGCAGCCAGAGCCCTCCTGGCATTGCAGAAGAGTTTGAGGTGTTGCAAACACCGTGAGCAGCAAGTGAAAAGCTTTGTCTTTACTCCTCGTTGCGTAGATTATTCTTGATTTCTTTCTTATTGCACCATACAAATGTTTTTCTATTGTGCTTGATTTAGACAACAGAACCTTTTCTAAGTGTGTGTGAAATGGGCATTAAGATATTACATGGGTATAAAGGAATAATAAAAAGACCATACACCTCCATGTTCATCTAAACTTTTAAATTAAAGTGAGCTAATTATTCTGTTGAAATTTAATGGAGACTGTACTTAAGAATTTGCATTTTTAAAGGATTAATGCAGTTACTCAAGGGTGGAAGTTCCCTCTGTTTAAAAAGAAGTAGTAGAATAGTGGTTGTATTTATACATTCAGTTGTCTTTAATCTTCTCTGCACTCAAAAACATTCAGATAATCCAATTTATAATGAAATGTTAAATCTCTGTTTACAGGTAGCAGTGAAACTAGTCACACCAGCAAATACTTTGGAAGCATTGATTCCTCAGAGAATCACCACAAAACCAAAATGAAGACAGAAATGGAAGAAAGTGAGCACTTCATCAAGTATGTGCTTCAGGATCCCATCTGGCTGCTGATGGCTAACACAGATGACACGGTGATGATGACTTACCAGATCCCCTCACGGTAATTCCACTGGCACAGCCCTTCACACAACCTCTATTTAGGGGAAGGAGAATGTACAGGAGGAAAGATGTCTAGGAATCGCTATCTCAGCAGAAATAAACCGATTTTAATGTTTAGCTCAGTGTCAAGAAAAATTCTTGCTTCTTTTATATGTTTTGTATACTACACAAGAACTCCTCAAGAAGGAAAACTTGTTTAATTAGGCTTGGCTGTATTTTTAGGTCCGTTTCCTGAGTTGAAATGAAGGGTGTGTATTTTTTGGAAGCTCTTCCATAGTTAGTGATTTATAACTAACTACTTGCCCAGAAATCCCTGGTGAATGTGCTTAGATCTAGGCACGGTCTGGCCTCAGAGATCTCCAATCCTTGGCTGTTGGCCTTGAGATGCTACATCCAGTGGAATGCTTCTCTTGGACTTGTGGATTTTTTTTCTGAGTTGTTAACTTCCATATGTTCATTCTTCTTCATAAGTTAGGACAAGGAAGGAGAAGGTAAAAATCATACAGCTTCTAATAAAATAAACTTTTTTAAAAAAATAAAAAATTCACTACTTCAGAAGCAAAGAGCAGATATAGGGGAAGAAGGGGTGAAAAATCTGTGGATTTATTTTTTCAACTTGCTTATATTTCTTGGGAGCAGGGAATGGTGTTTTGAGAAGAATAGGAGGTTTCAGTAAAGACAAGCCTTTGAAAGATTTCATAATGCAGAAGCACAGGCATGATGGGGAAAGTTAAGAATACATTGTAAGAACTTTGGGGTTTTTTTCCTAGTTTTAAAAATATTTTCCCAGTTTTTGTAGTCTGAAGTGTTGACAACCATAGGGGGAATTCCAGTAGCCCATGAAATCAGCAAAGCCTACCAAAGAATAGGATGTTTTGGTAGGAAGAGTGAAACTCATTGTCAGAGTGTGATGCCCAAGAAGTGAAGTGTAAATCCGACCTGTTCTTAGGTACCCTGTAAGGAATAGAAATTATTTGGGGTTTCTTGGAACTTGCTTTCTATTGGCATCTTTTATAGAGGGATACAGCTCATAAATGGTGCTGTGGGATGGGTTTTTCTAAGTTCCTGAATGGAGGTAGGGCGTTTGGAGAGAGAGAGAATTCTGGCTGCGGAAATAAAGCCGTTTTCTAAAGTTTAGTTCATTCTTGGTGACCTTCTTAAACACGTCTTTCTTTTCCTGCTTTATCTCCTGTGCCCTGAGTGTCTGCTTTGGGTTGTCCTCCCACTGAAGGGGAGCTTGGAACTGCAGCAGCAGCAGAGGGAAACTGCAGCTTTGCTGGTTTCACTGGTGGTGCTGCCCGAATGGCTCTCAGGAAACTGTTCTCGCTGATGGGATTTGAACAGACAGTGAGCCAGCAGAGATGTCTGCAAATGCAGAGAGCAGCTGGAGTAATCACATTTCATTTTCTTCCAAGATAAGGTTTCGAAGTGTAACGTTCTAAAACAAAAATAGTCTTGAAAAATTGTTAGTACTTGACTGTGTAACTCACATAGGCAGGAAGCCCAGAAACTGCTTAAGCTCAATTTCTAAATGCATTTTATTTTAGGGATTTGGAAACAGTTTTAAAAGAAGATAAGCAGAAATTAAAGCAAATGCAGAAACTACAGCCAAAATTTACAGAAGAGCAAAAAAGAGAGCTTATTGAAGTTCATCCATGGATCCAACAAGGTGGACTGCCAAAAACTGTTGCTAATTCTGTAAGTTTAATGAGTTAATTACTTTTGCATGTATAATAGTGCTTAAATTATTAGCTGCCTATGTTAGACTCTTCCTTTCCTGTTGCTATGAACGCTTGGTCAATTATGCATAGGAAAAAAAAAAGAAATTCAAACTTTGATGCAGTGGTTTCTAGCTTGATTCCATTTAGCATAAATCTGCTTTCCAATGGAGGAAATTAAAGTACTCAGGAATACAGTATAAGAAATTCCCTTCCTCTTTCAGAATTTCTGTGTCTCTGTTTGAAGTGCTTTAGCAACACAGCAGAAACTTAACCACATAAAAATCTCTACTTTCTGTGCAGAAATGGTTGCCCATTGTTTTCAGAGTACAAAATGAATGACAATACACTGATGCTTTTTTCTATCAGACTTCTCACTCAGGATCATGATTCCTCTAAGTAGTTTAATGGCTTGAAAGGAAAAAAAAGAGAAAACCCAAGAAAACAAAGCATCCATGCACTTTTATTTGTTGTCTATGTATTTTACTTATTCACACACAAATACCTGATTGCATTTTCTTTTCCCTGTGCTTTCTATCATTTGTGGGTTTTGCACAAAAGCTGTCAAACACAGAGGCTCTGTTTGGACATGATTGTTTCAAAAGTCATTGTGAAGGAATTGCAGTGGAATCCTAATCAGGGAATTAATGTTACTGCAGCACTGATCCTACAAGCACACAGCTTGTGATCTGTGGCACAACTGCTTCCAGTAGAGTTCTCAAGTACTTTCATTGATTTACTGCACTTTATAAAATCACAGTGTGTGGAAAAGTTGTGGAGTAAAATATATCAGGTAGCTACAGCACAGATGGAAAGGTTCTCTTGGAATCAAGGATTGCACGCAGGTGGACTGGTGCTTGGAAAAGCTTTTTATTTAATTTTACTTATGAGTGCTCCTATTCTTTTTTTCTTTTTAGGAATGTATTTTTTGTGAGGACAATATACAGAGCAATTTTTATACATCATATGACGAAGAAATCCATGAAATGGACCTTAATGAAATGATTGAAGATAGTGGAGAAAACAACTTGGTTTCCCTGAATCAAGTCAGTGAAGAACAAACATAGCCTTTGAGCCTGTTGTTTTGAAAATTGCTTCAAAACGACAGTGAAGGATCCATCAAGGTTTTAATCTTTTATCCAGCAGGGTGAATCCAGTTCATAAAAGAAAACGTGTTTTTCTTGCTCTAGAAGAGTCATTTGTGAATGAATCTCTTTTTAAATGGTGGCAATCTCTTCCCAGTAAGGACATTGTTGAAGATGGTATAGCTTTTCTTTAAAAGACTCATTTTGCACTTACATGCCTCAAGTATTTCTTTATAAACTACAGAAACTTTCATTGATGCCTACTGTTTTTTGTAGAGTGGGTTAAGAAGTGCTGAAAATCTCCTCATATACGTACGGTTCTTCAAATCTCCTTTTGGTGATGGTTCAGCATTATAAATCATTGAGCAATTTTGCTTAGTGGCTCTTTAGCATTGTTCTTAATATTTGAAGTGGTCCAGCATAGTAGAAGAAATAACCTTCAAGGAAATCAATTCACACTTGCCCTTCTCATACCAGCTGATCCCATCCTCTTTGTTTGTCTCTTCTAGTTTTGAATGTAGGAACTTTTTTGTCTAAGAGAGATGTTGAGCTAATTTTGTAAGATGGTCTTGGGTTCAAGTTCATGTTGATGTGTAAGTATAGAAGAGTGGTGACAACTTTGTAGGCTTTTATTTAAATGGACACTAGAAAGCTATGAACTGTTTATTACCTTGAAGCATAATTTCTGAGAATTGATACTCAAGAAATCCTTATGCTTAAGGATTTTTAAAGCTCAAGACCACAGCAGATGACTGGCCCTGCTCTTGTGGCTGTTAGACAGAGCTTGGGGTAACTTTAACCTTTATTTCTGACTTGTTCTTGTCAAGAACTTGTGACTTGACTTGTCAGGAGGTTGGCCATCAGTTTTTCCAATGTGGCTAAAAAAACATCAAATTTGTGTGTGGCAAGGGAGGATTAGATGTGTCTTGTCATTTGAAGATAGTTCTTATAAAAAAGAAGTGATTTTGAGAATAATGTTGACTCACTCTATTTGATTTACATAATCTCCAATTTAGCGTGGCTGGGATCCTTTGCTGTCGAAGACTTCATTTTAATGCCTCTGAGACTGTATTGACTTGAATATGTGTATTTTATGTTCTTGTGCTGTTTATGTCTGTTGGATGTGGGAAGAGAACACGAGAGACCAACTTTTAATATGTTGGTTAGTTAAGGACATTTAGTTGCTGTATTGCTAGATGTCAGCTGTGAGTCTTGGGGTGAAAAATGACAAAAGTTAATTCAATTAACTTCGATATGTTTGTCTTAAAATATTTTTCATGGGAAGCATTTCCTTTTTTATTCAGATAACATTTCTATTCACTGAAGTTTAAGGTTATTTTCATTCTATACAAATATTTCTCTTTGTATACAGAGAGGATGTGAAGTTAGATCTGACACCAAAAACACGCAAAAGTGACTGGTATTCGCTTAGCAGAAGAATTAATTTGTTTCAAGTAATTAGTTATTAATTGGAAAATTTGCACTGGAGACAGGTTCTGCAGGTAGCAAAGTGTGTCAACTTGTGAAACAAGCAGATTCACAATTTTAAAAAATAAATAAGTATCTTAAATGTAGTGTGAAGCACTACCCAGTAAGATCTGATGCCTGTCTTTAACAGTTGAGCAAGGTCAAACGTAAATATTTGTAAATACAAAGTGAATGAGAAAATTTCCAGTGTTGGTGTTCACGTCCAACGTATTAAATGTTTTAATCATAAATGGAACAGTGCAGCTATAGCAACATATGAAATATATTTCATTTTTACATGGAGACACAAACACGGACCAGGGTTTGGGAAAAATAAAAGCTTTATATAAAAGGAGCGCATCATAATTATACAAATCATTTTCAAAGACTTCTCAACCACTTTGAACTTCTTTGCTTTAGCATGCTTTCCCCACCCCCCCATGTCTTTTTTTATTTGTCCTCATTTCTTTTATTATTTCTTTTCGATGACCATCTTGTAACCATAACTTAGTGGAAGGAAGAGAAAAGTATATTTAGAGCATTTTGTGGATGTGCTTACTTATGGACTTAATCTTGCATCCTTAAAGTGTTTGCATTTACAGGGTGGTATTAAAATATTTTCCTGTAACTTTAAATCTACATGCCTCCATTTATAGATAAGATTCTGAAGCTGTAATTTTTCCAAACTGTTGTAAGATGATTTATTTGTGATGACACTTTGTCAACATGTCAACAATGTTTTCTGTACACTGTGCAATATATTTTGGTTTTGCCACTTGTGACTAATTTTTATGACTTTGCTTTTTAGAAAACTGGTAAATAAAACAGATATATTTTTAGTTGCCTTTTTGTTCCTTGAGGCTTCTACTCCAAGTAAGAATTCAGAATATGTGCTTTACTGATGGTATGTGAACTGGTATTTCAAACTCTGGCTTCCTGTCCTGGAGTTAATTGCTGCCAGCTTTTCTGACCTCTAAGTTTAGTGGTCACATGGAAGATTCAGGCCTTATATTAAGGAGTTGTTCTGAAATCACATGCAAGTTTCCTGGAAGAGCACGTGCAGCTGGGCTCTGTGTTCAGATCTGCCAGAGGACACCTTGGTTGTGCTTTTTGCTTTGTTCATGTCAGCCGCAGCCCCTGAGCTTTTACAGGGCTGGCTTAGGGACAGAGAATTCCAGTTATGTCCCTTGGATTTGCTCTGTACAGTGATTTTCAGTCTTCTGTCGAGGTGGGAGGTGGTGTCTTTGAAGATTGCTAAAACTTCAAGCTGGAGTGTTCCCCTGTTGGTGTTTAATTCTCTGGTGACTGGAGCAGTGCTGGAGCTCAGGCCTTGGACTCCTGCTCAGAAGGGACTCAGGTTGTGACACCTTCATTAACTCTTCTTTTTTCACAGCTGTTTTTTGAGATCTTTGGGGAATTTTCTAAATAGAACAAGCTAGTACAAGCCCTGATTTGGTCCTGCAGGACCCCAATGCTTCTGTAAGCTGCACAGTTAAGGTGTTTGGGTACCACAGAACAGTGCAGCACACAGGTGAATTGCATTCACACCGGAAAGCTGGTGCTGTGTACTTAATTGCCAAGACCTGCATTTTAAAACATGCCTGTTGAACACGTCATCCAAGCCCCTTTGCAGCCCTCTGAATTAACCCTAAATTTGTGGGCAGTTCTGTCTGTCTGGAAACACTTCTGTCCTTGCAGCCGCCCAGGTAAGCACGCAGAGGAGAGATGTGTTGGTGGAGCTTTGGCAGAGCTCCAAACCTGAGTGTCGCCCCCTGAACGCTGTCCCTGTGCCACGCCAGAGCTGCTGGCATTGGGATGCAAGTTCTGATAACTGATAACAAGAACCTTGGAAGCACTGAGGTGCTGCTGGTGGGATAAACTACCAGGTAATGTTTCACGCTAATTGCTGCTTTTGGTAGGTTGTTTTTGGGGTTTTTCCCCCAATTGTAAATGTAGTAAGAGTACGAGTTAACGTGGCTTCAGGTATTCATGTACTCCTCCTTGGTGAGGTGTCTTCTGTCAGCACCCAGGGCCATGGGCTTGCACTGCAGAGCTTTGTCCGAGTTTTTCCCACCTCAGCAGCCCCTAGATGTCACTGGTGTCCTGGGAGTAGCTTTGGCAGCATTTCCACCCCTGTTTGTCTTTATTCAGCTTCTTGTATATTGGGGCTGTTGAGTTTGCCATGACATTATTTGATGTGAAGTGAAAGCTCTGTGGCTTGAATTTCAAATAAGATGATGACAAAATTCATACTGAAGAGCTGTTGGACCAACGACAGTGAATGCAAACATAAGCTCTGCCTGGAAAAAGGAAACAGACTGCTGATTGCATCAGGTTTTAGTCCACTTAACAGCTGTCATGAATTTAGAAGTGAAAAAAGATGCTGTCCTTACTGAGAATTAAGATCCTTGATGGTTATTTTGTCTCTTAAGAAGGGTGGAAAGAACCCAAGGCACTGATAAGCTGCTGACCCAAAACAGAGCATGGTGAAATGAGTTGCATGTTTCTGGCAAGGTAACAAACAGATGACTTGAAGGACAATAAGGCTTGTAGGTGTAACCTCCAGAAATGCCACTGTTTAATTCCACTGATCACAAGTGCTTAGAAGCTTAAGAAATTTATTCAATATATTGAATAAGGTAATGAACAGCTCAGAAACTCCTTTTTCTCAGGCTGTGGAAGAGGACCTTGTTTTCAGGGGTGGTGCACAAGGTGTGTAACAGCTTTGTCTCTGCTTCACTGAAACAACAGACAAAAAACTAAACCCAAACTTCTCCAGGCTTTCCAAGTGGAAAAGTAACATAATACTGGGTAGAAACTGAGACAACTGAGCTCTTCATCCTGGGTATTTCTCTTGGTACCTGCTGATAAAGCATGAGCTCCCCCAGGCTGCTGTGTGCAAGAGCAGCGTGTGTGTGGTGAGGTTTCATTCCCCAGGATTTCTGCAGCTGCAGACAGAGAAGCTGCTGTGGCTGCACATGAAGTGTTTAACCTCGGTGGATAAACAGAATGTGAACACTTGGCACTGACTTAGAGAGAAGATGTTTTTAGCTGAAGGACACGTTGTTAGAGGCCCCGTGGCCTGAGGCAGGTGCTGTGGCATGGCCAGGGTGGGGACAATGTGTCTGTGTAGTGCAGCAAGGGGAAATCAGCACCTGCTGCACTGGGGTGAAAGGTTTGGTGGGGCAGCCACTACGCCCTCAGCCCTAGAAGGATACACTGCTGTGCACTTCATTTGTTTTCATTTGTTTTGGAGATAAATACAAGGGTGGATTCAAATTTCCTGTTATTCCAGGATTTGTCAAGGTGTATTTCTCACTCCTCAGTTTGTAATAAAACAGGATATAGTGAATTTGTTGCTCTCTTTAAATACTTACAGTGGTCTAAAAGTAAACTGCCTGTGTTGCTGTTGCACTGCCTGCTTCAAAAATTCTACTTCTGTCCAAGAACTTACTGGCCATGCTTTTCATTTTTAAAAAAACTGACTATTGCTTGTCTAGTGTAAGGTCTACTGCTTTCTCTTCTGTTGTCGCCAGCTGACTCCCTTGGAAATCTCTGGCCTTTTTGCACAGGGTGCTGGATAAATTCAGCAAATGTACTTCTCTAATTGGCTGTAATCTTTAATTTGCTTCGCTGTAGGAAGCAGAAGGGTTGGGTGGGTGGCCCATGCATACCCTGCTCTGGTTTGGAGGAGCACGGGGGCTGGAGCGGCTCCGATTGTGGCCCCTGGCAGGATGGGCTCGATTCTTTCAGCATCCAGGTGAGTGGCAGGAGCAGTTCACAGGATTTACACCAATGATTTAATCTGGGCCATCTGTCCATTCTGTTTGCTGTCACTTTTGTTCCTCCTGACGGCCTCTCTCCAGCGTTTAAGTGTTTGCAGTTCTGTTGGGAACATATAAAGACTGAGGCTGACACAAATTAGGCTCAGGACTTTGTTCTTGTGTTAATAAACTTCTCTCATCTCCTTTAACCTTCAGTCTCAGTTTTGAATACGGGCAGGTCTGCCCCCACATATTTTGGAAAACTATTCTTTCATGGTTCAGTTGTGTTTCTAAACTGGGTAAAAACCAGGGGTTTCTGATGAAACTGGTTAATTAGATTGCAGAGTAACAACTTTGTGCTGAGCAGAACCTGCAGTGCAGAGGTACTGTTTCTTCTAGAGTCCTAAAATACGTGGTTTGTTTCTGCAGCAATACAGGCTTCTAGGAAATAAAATCAAGTTATTTTTCTCTTGCAATGAGAGAACACGTGATTTACTATACCAATCAGAGTATTTCAGTATCGAATGGTATGTAACTGAACCATTTTGTATTTTTCATTGTTCAGTGTAATAACCATCAAATAGTGTGGTTTCTCTTCCTGTTTAGGCTAAATGAGGTTTCAATTTACTTTTTAAAAAAATCTCCAGCAAATAATGGAGTTGAAAAAAACCAAAAAAAACCCCACGTCTGCCTCAGGGCATGGAAACCCCAGGAATGCCCCGGCACGGCTCTGGCTGCAGGAGGATCTTTGGAACAGTGGGGAGGGCTCAGTAACAGAGGCAGCTCCGGGTTCTGCCTGTGCCTGCAGGGCTGGTGCAGAGACCGCGTTCGCAGCCCGGGGCCAGCCCCAGCCTCCTGCGCCTCGCACTTTGTGCATTTAAGAAGCACATGGCGTGGCACAACGGGGCAGCGGGGACAAGGGCAGGAATGCGCCATCGCGAGTTCTTTCCAGTGTCCAGCTGCAGTTGTCTTTCCAAGCCTCCTCCTTTTTTCTGTGTTCTGAAGAGCGGCTGTGAATAGGGCGGGCTCGGTCCCAGCTGCTCCGAGCAGGGCAGCAGAGCCTTCTGTTCGCATCGCATTTCTGGGGAGATGCCCGCCTCTTCCTAAACCCCACATCCCCGAGGGCAGCGAAACTTCCCTCCACTCGCCTTGAAGTTCTTTTGCCTCCCTCCCTTTTAGAGACAAATCCAAGTATAAATATATTTCTTTTAGAATTGTGCTGAATTTTTTTAACTGCCAAAGCCACGTGGCAATACTGAAGGATTCCCACATCGTGTAAAGAACTAGGAAATTCTTCATTGTCTTTAGCTTCCATTGTCTTTGAGTATACAAAATGATGGTTACTAAACTCTTTTCAATAAAGGCTTCTAAAGCTTTGGATGTAGTCAGGCAGTGAATTTCTCATTATTTTAGTAATAATTACTTTGCATTACATGAGCAGTGAATTTAAATGTGTTCAGCTATAAAGATGTGATTAGGAACACACATATGAACAACGATGTTTTATTAGTCCTGCCAGTCCCCCTAAAATGCCTGCCCTGTATGTGCTCTACCACTATGAGGTGATGCTTCAGTCTTAAATTTTACTAGAATTTTCAGGGATGTATTTCTGGCTTGAATTTTTAAGGAAAATCTGTTTGCTTGTTTGGCTTTTTTTTTTTTTTTCCTGATAGTCTCTTAGCTAACAGGTGGGATAAAGGTGTCTGCATCTCAATCTGAGAAAACCATTTATAGTCTCACATCAATTTCGTGGCAGAATGATATAAGTCGAAGCAGACTGTATACTGTAAATGGTTTTACAGGTTTCACTTACTGACAGAATTAGTTTGATGAAGTGACATATGACTGCCTTTAGCACCTCATTAGTGTTCAGAGGCCCGTGAAGTTTCTGGTGTTACCTTTTACGCATTACACTGCCGGGGTGGCTTTGCAGGTAGAGACCTTTGGGGTGGATTTGACAGGATCGAAGGGCCCAGAGGCTCAGGAGGTTGTGGAAGGGTGCCCATGGTGCCTTCTGAGGGGAGAAACTGCAGCCTTGCAGGGGAAGTTGGGGTTTCTTGGGCACGTAAATCCTGCATGGCTGAACGAGCTGCCAGTAAATTGGAGGGGAAGTGCAGCACCGACTCCTGCTCTGGTTTGAGAAGGGTCAGAAATGGAGCTGGCATTTGTCACCTCGATAATTCAGACAATCCAGTTCACTTATTCAAGCATTTCCGAAGAAAGCTTGTGAAACTTTCAGGTGTAAAGTTTGTCTTTCAGTTGAGAGGAGAGAAATCTGTACTATTTGTTCTGCGAGGGTACTTCCAGGAGCGTGGATGCAAGAGCCTTCCCCAGATTCTGCAGATTTTATTGACACACACAGTGGTGACCTGAAGCTGGTTGCCAAAATTTACCGTGAGTAAATTGCTGTAATTAAATGTATCCCCAGCCTTCCAAGCATTGTTTCTGTACTGCTGAGGCTCTTAGATAAAGCTGGGGTTGAGCTGTGACACCTGGGCTATATATAGAAGGTGACAGCCTGCTGCTCTTGGGAACATTTGGGTTGCTGCACTCTGGTTTGTGACTTCCTTGAAAGAATTGGAGGAAGAGGATAATAACACAGCTCCAAAGGGCACTGCCTCTTTGAAACTGCTTAACACTACCTTTTAAAAAATAGTTTTATCAACAGCAAAACACAATTTTTCTTTCTTTGGATGAGATACGAGGGTTTCTTGTCAGAGAATTTGAGAAAGAAACAAAGATGAATCGCTCTTGAGGATGTTTGGACCTTTAGGAACAGTTTAATTGAATGGAAGTGAGGAGCTGTTAAAATACGAGCAGAAAAGAAAGACAGACACGGGGCTAAATCTTTGTGTGTGTATAATCTGTGACCAAAAGAAACAAGAATGCTGTCAAAACAGGGAAGGTTGGAATTGCCCCGTGTCTAGAAAAAAAAAAATAGGGGAAAAAAAATTGAGGAGGACAGAGAAAAGTGACGTTTAGAGCTTTTAGCGAAAGAAGCTACAGCTGCAGAACCCAACCCCACGAAGGGCTGTGTGAATCTGGGCTGTGTGCTAAGCTGCATTGTCAGATCAATAGATATCTGAACTCCAAGGTGGCATGAGTCAGATCAAAATTGTGTGTCCAGGCACTTTGAATTTTGCGTTCTTTGAAAACCAAACCCCAGATAAGTAACTGGGCTGCTTGAATCTCTTTGCAGCTTTATTCAGAAAAATGTCTAAAATATCATTGTCCAAACAGTTCCTTAATATCAAGGGTTCTCTAAAAACAAAACCAGCAAGTACAAAACATGAATAAAATGATACTTTTTTTCCAGGGGAAGTGGAGCCCTTCCTCTTTGGAAGGTGTGTGTTGGATGTGGTGCTGCTCATGGTTACAGGCTCTGCAGAAAACAAACCCCAAGCACTAGGTGGGCTCTCCCTCTTCTCCAGTCCCCATCTCCCTGCCCATACGGAGATTCTAACAGGTAATGCAGCAAGGTTGAAGGCTGGTGTGTTTCAGCATCAAAAAGGACCAGAGGTCAAAATCTTTTAATTTGAGCCAGACAGCCAAACCTCCCCATTACGCTGTGGGGTTCTGCTACATTTCAAGGGGGATGCAGCATGAGCAGCAGGTTTGTTCTGGTTTCTCACCAACGAGAAATGAAGGAAAGGTGAAGACAGCACACTCAGGGGAGACTCTCTCACAAACTGATAGGTTTTCCCAGAAGTGTGGGACAAACTGGGATGCACAGCTAAATCCCTTCCTGCTTGGGCAGCCACTGCTGTGTTCTCATGGCAAGGGGCTGTGTCACAGGTAACTCCCTGTGCTCAGTGACTGTAGGTGCTGCACTGGACAAGTGACAGAAGGGCTGCCAGAGCAAAGAATCCACCTGTTTGTGCCCACAAGCTCTAGAAGTACATGGCATGGACTGTAACCTGTTCAAGGAGGCAGGTAATACCTGAGAATTCCTGTGGTGTTGCCAGCACTGCAGAAATCCCTTTTCCCAGGGCAGGCAGTAGGGATGCAAGCGTTCTGTTTGGGAGGGGAAGAACAAAAAACCCCACAACCAAACCAAAGAATGCTTGAATACATGCAACGTTTTCTTCTTTCCTGATCTACTTATTTTGCATGCCATGGATTATGTTTATTTGCATATTTCATTTTCCATCTGACCCATGGCATTTGCATCTATTAATTTTAAATGCGCGTATGTGGCTGAGTCAGAGTGGTCATTGCTAGGCTGACCGAGAAGGACCCTTCCCTGAAGTGTTCAGTGCTGGGTGGGACTTAACAAATCTGTTTGGGTGACCAAAAGGAACAGATGCAGTTTCTGCGTTCACCCATCAGTACTTGCTCTTCATGTAAGGACTTAGTGACTCATCCAGCACCTGAGTCTCATAATATTTGAGTCATAGGAGACTTGCGAATGTAAAATCTGAGGAGGCTTTTTTCAGCTGGAATGCCCAGTTGGGCAGTAAAACTCTGCCTTGAGAGACACATGACCAGCTACCCATTAATGTAATTCTGGAGTTAAATTCACACTGCCTGAATACAGAATGGAGGGGAGGAGTGTCTGGCAGCAGACTCCATGCTGGGAAACTAGAATATTTTGCTTGTTTTGAATGTACTTACTTGAATTTCATATATGATACAAATTAAAGTGCAAAAAACCATTGTCTTCATTCAACAGCAGTGGCTGGCAGCAAGAGCCTTGATTTTAGGGAAGATCTGACAGTTCCAAGAGGTCAGCAGATGCTCTGGCCTTACAGATTCATTCTCTGCTGTCACCTAAATAAGAGTTCTTTAGTCCCCTTCCCTCTGCTGTCGCCTAAATAAGAGTTCTTTAGTCCCCTTCCCTTCTTTCTTTGCCCCTTGCCTCTCTGTGCCATGAAATGATTGATTGTTAACAGCTGTAAATTGGTGTGTGACTGTATAACCCCACAAAAGACACATGGAAGTTGTTGGTTAATTTTGGTTTTATTGCTTTTCCCCCCAAGAAACCCTGAGATAATACTTCTCCCTTCTTTGTGTAGCTCTTCATAGAACTAATCAAGAACAAACTGTTCTTGGCTGTCATTATAACAACTTGCACATCAGCATAATGTTTTTTGTTGCATCTTGTAAAAAACCACAAATAAATCCGAAGGTGTTAAAGCAAGCAGGTACATATTGCTGCATGTCCTCCCTGGAAATGCAGCTGGTTCTTCCAGCAAAAACCTGACAGGTAAGAATTTGGTTGGTGTTTTTTGTTTGCTTCTCTTCTTAAAGGGGTTTGGGGAGTAGACTGTAATTTCAGCAAGAGAGGAGTGGTACTTCTGGGGAGGAACAGGGCTGGGAACTGAGTCCTGAGTAAGCCCAGAGCAGCATTAGGGACCTGGGGGTTTGCACTGTCCTTTGCTTTGCTGCTGGAGTTTTGTAGCCGAGGAGCAACGCTCTGCTCAGCGCTGCCTGAAAGGACGTGAATCATTTTTCCTGCTTCCTGCAGCAGCTGAAAGTGCAGGGTGTCCCAGTGCTCCTTAAACACCCTGGTCACTGTGTGGTACCAGTGCAGCTGGGGGTGCCAGGCCCCCTGGTGCCTCAGGATTTAGCTTTCGTGTTTTTAGATCCTGTACTGCTTTAGTGTTCCAAAGCTCCATAGCCTGTCAGTTCTGTTTTATTCAGACATAACAATTAATTCCTCTAGGCCTAAAACTCAAAGGCACCTCACTGTCTCAGGCCCCAGGAGATATAAAGCACAATGAACTGGGGGGAGCAAACCTGGGGACAATGACTTCATTACCTGAAGCTGTAATTGGAGCATTAACCCCTGATATGCAAATGGACCAAACTTCTAATTGTCTGAAAAACTCGCGACCATCGTCCACCTTGGGTGTAGCCTCTGGGAGGCTCTGACTGCCCAAGGTGTATCCATTGAAGGCCTTTAATAAATCCCCACTTTATTCTCTTAATTTTGTCTAGCCTCTGTTCTAGGGAGCCACCTCAAGGCATCACCACCAGGTGTGATGTGGGACTGCTTGTGCCCTTTGGGTCTTAAAACCTTCTCTTTGAGACCAAGGGCATTTGGGAGCTTTCCAAATTTTGTCACTTTATTTCAAGCTTGCTGGAAAACAAAGGGTATCCTGGATGCTCTTTAGAAGTATCCTAAGGCTCCTGAGGAGTCTTGGCCTTCCCTGAGTGCATGTGTCAGTTTAGTAAGAAATGCTGGTTCACTTGAGGGATTAATGAGTGGGAGGCTTGCAGCTGCCTGGGGAGTAGCAGCTCCTCGGTAGAGATTTGCGCCAGAATCCCAGATTTTGGTAAGAAGCTGTGTGCTCCCTTTGCCTGAATGGGGGGATTCAACGGCACTCCTTTTCTGACCTGTTAATCTGCTCCTGTGAACAAGAGAGATAATCTGGACCAGGATTATGTGTGTAAAGTAGTTGGGCTTCTGGTATTGTGCAGGCATCTGCTGAGAATCTGTTGAGCAGGAAAGGAATCTGAGCATGTTTTGGAAAGTGGAAGTGTGTAGGTAGATATTATCAACACTGGGGTTAGCCGTGAGTAATGAGGCCTCCAAGGCTGGCTGTAAACATCAAGTGACATTTGCAGGCCCAAAGGAGGGGAATTCACTCAGTTTGTGAGATTCAGTTCTTGGTGAGACGTGTGGGTGCTGCGAACAACCTCTCCCCACTGGTGGAAGAGTTTGATGGGCCTGATGTGTCTCTTCTGGGCTTCCCCCTTTCTCAATATGTGGAACACGGATTACAAAACCTGTTGCATGGTGACTCTGGAAGGGGCTTCACAGTGACTTTGCTCAGCACAGGCTGGTTCTGGTGAACTTCTTTTAGGATAGGAAGATTGGAAGTCTGAAGTTTTATTTGTGTGAGTGTCAGTCGCAGAGTGTAAAGTGGTGCAAAGCCTGAAACACATCCAGGCTTCCACAGGGGCCACGAGAAGCTGAAACCCATTCAGGGACTCTGGGGGATGCCCAGGAATGTCCCTTCCCTCTCAGTGGACACAGGCACATCATTTTAAGGATGCTTTAAGCTGTGCCTCTCTGGTGATGATTTTAAATTAGGCTGCTCTGCTTTGCACTTAAATGGTGCAGGAGCTTTGCAGCTGAAGGTGACTGAATCTGTGCAATTCCTGAAGTGGCCTGTGAATGCATGTTTGAAGATGCCTTGGCTCAGAGCTTCCTCAGATATAAAGAAAAGTACTCTCCTTGCTTTCTACTAATATTTTAGCCAGAGACCAATGCAAAAACTATAAAACCACAAATGGAGTTAATTTTACACTTAAGAGATCCAAGGCCAGAAGGGTTCAGTTAATATAATTACTTGTATGTTGTTGTTTTACTAAGTAGTTTTTGTTTGTAACCAAAGCAACTTGTATTTGCTTCTGGAAATATATTCTGTCTCACTTGACATAAAAAGAAAGGAAATTCATTACTTCTTCCAGTGTCTTATTTCAATCCTTTTCCTTCTCATTTCAGACAATCTGGACCTACGATCTAGGTCTTGGCACTTAAGGCTCTACTTTATTGGATTAAAAGACTTCTTGAAGCCATGACTTCCTCAGCTGGTAAGTGAGCTATAGAACATAAGTGTAATGCAACACAGGCAGTATAACTAATCAAATCGCCCCCAGTAATCATCTTGTTTAACTAAATTAACTTAAGGCCTCGTGCTCTGAGGTATATTTTCATGTTTGAATTTTCTGAACCACCTTCATTTTTTTTAACCTCCTTAAAAGGCAGTGCAATGAATTTCACTTGCTGAAAACTATAATGAAATGCTGATGTTGTGTAGGGAGCTAAAATCCCATGGAATGAGAGAGACTTTTTCCCCTTTGCTTTTCCTTTAGCTTAGCTCATGCAGAAGCCTGAGAAGCCTAAAGTGGACAATTTAGAGACACTATCCATTTAGATAACTGTGAATTTGGGAATTTGCTAGAGGATGCAACTTGGAACCAGGCATCTCATAGGAAAAAAAAAAGAAAAGAAAAAGATTGTATCTCTTAGGAGGCAGAGGAAGGGTAGGCTCCCTGTTAAGACAGCTAGATTAGTGTGTGAATCCCTGCTTTTTCCATATGCTTCCTGCATGGAAAAAGCACGGACCTTGGAACCATTCTGCTCTTCTGTGGAGCAAGATGCTGTTCCCTCCCAGTCCCATCCATGCTGATTTGTGTGTATCCGGTTCAAGCAAGGATGGCCCAGACCATGGCCTGGGGCACACCTGACAGGAGAGGTGCTGCTTGGCCCGGTTGTTTTCATCTCCAGAGAAAAGAGCAAGTGGCTTGGACAAAGGTTTGGGTGTGTTCCAGCAGCTGAACACAGGAGCTGTAAAACCTCTGTGTCTGCAGGGTGGAGGAGCAGTCAGGACTGGAGCTGCTGCTGGGAGAGTGAGTGCAGAGCTGTGCTTGGGCATGGCCCAGAAATTGTGAAATCCTGAAACTGGGCTCCAGCAGCTGGAGCTGTCAAGAGTGGATGGCCCCTTGGGGAGGTGGGGTTGTTATCTGTGAAGAGTTTACCATAATGTGGCAAGGCTCTGGGTGCCAGGATTAACCAATGCTCACCCCAGCACTTCTCAGAGGAATAAATGCTCCTTTTTTTCTGACATTTGGGTACTATCCTGCTGACAGCAGCATCTTGGATGGTAAGAAATGTAAGCTGTGTTACAGACAGAAACCAACTGCCTGCCTAGCAGAGATTTCCTGCATGATGTCTGCACACTCTAGACCTGCTGCTGAGGCCTGGGCTGGTTGTATTCTTCTATTCTTTTAATTGGAATAGAAACTGAAACATTTATTTGGAGAGGGAGAGACTGCAGGATACCTGCTAGTGGGAGATGAAAGAAGATGTAAGTTGATTGGTGTGATTTAAAAGCTTGATCTTGTCTCCTGGCCAGAGGCTCTGATAAAAGATCTGGTACACGTTGCCAAGAGGTTGGGAAGAGATTTGAACTCCAAGTCTTCCCAGCTGACCTGGTCTAACAAGGAGCATTTTTCCCCTGTAACAGGTGTGAGTGACTGACATGCAAAGAGAGAGGAAAATGAGCCCTTCTTTCTATTATTCTCCACCTGCGTATCAGAGAGGAGTCCTGTTAGATCAGATGGTCTGTTTGTGTTACTTTGGAATGGAAAAGAATACAGGCAGTTTCTATAAAAAAGGACTTGAAAAGCTTCCCTGGTTTTTCATCAGAGCTATTGGAAACCTTCCTTCCCCACACTGCCCCTTCCCCAGCTCCAGCCCCAGAATTCTCACCTCTTCCTGCCCTTGTCAGGCAAGTGTCAGATTTGACACCTGTGCAGTAAGGTACAGAAATGCAAATGGACAAATCCAGCACCACCTAATCAGAGGTGTAAACTTTCTATGAACCTAATTTGTGGATTAAAAAAAAAAAAAAGGCTATATTGCTAATCCATTTCTAAAATGCTTTTGACACTACTGGAAAACTCCTGATAGTACTGGCTTTTCTTTTCAGCCAGTACAGCACTTGCAAGTTCTCAGGGAAAAGAGCTGTAATCCTTCTGCTCTTTCCAACCACTCCAGCTTTGGGAGAGCAGCTGCCCAGGTGCCCTCACAGCCCCAGTGCCTGTTTTTCCTGCAGCAGAGGGAAGGGGCCGTGCCCAGCCCAGGAAGGTTCCCCCGCTGTGGGAAGGGCAGCAGCACAGGCAGGAATGGGAGAAGCAACAGGGCCCGGGGAAGACCAGCTTTGGCTTCCACTCTCCAAGGCCAGCAGAGGGAAAGTCGAGCAGCACATCTGCAGGGGTGACTTTTCTTCGAGCTGCACCCCATCCCTGCTGAGCCAAAGGTGGTACTTCTGTGTTGACTCTGGGCTGTGTTTGTGTCACCAAAGTGTCAGGATTTGCACTTGCTTTCACAGGAGCATTACACAGAGCCCTAACACCAGCATCCTTCATCTCATGGAGATGAAGCCAAGCTAAGCTGGCTCTGCTGCTCCTGCAGCAGTGGAGAGGCTGCCCGGGGCCAGGGTCAGCCCTGGATGTCACTGCTGAAGCCACTGAGCTCAGGCAGGGGCTGAGTGCTGCTGAGAACCACAGCCGGGGCTGTGGCTGCTGCTGTCACATTAAAGAACTAAGCTGTGGCTTCAGCTCCCTCTCAAGGGCCTTTTCCAGCCGTCAGACGTGAGGGGTTCTGGCTGAGCAGGGTCACAACACAGGCTGAGGAGTTGTGGCTGAACGGCCCTTGGGGATACGGGGAGCTCTGAGCTAAGAGGGGACAGTGACTTATCAAACAAGACCTGAGGGAAATTGATATAAATAAGCCTGGACTTGGGCTGGTGAGGTGCAGCCTTGGTCCAAGAGGTCATCACGTGTGTGGGGTGTCAGCTTTAGTGCAAGTGGCCCAGGCTTCATTTACACTTCAAACCCCAACCTCCCTAAAGCAGAAAGGTCATTACAGAGGCTCTCACCTCCCCTTGCTCAGCTGGTTTTTGCCCCTCGCCTCCAGTTCAAAGGGAATGTAGCACAACAGGGGATGAGAAGGACCAAACATTCTGACAGACACCTTTGAACAAGAACATCCACCTCAGGTAAAAAAAAAAAAAAAAATTAAGAAGGCCTTGCCAGCACTTCAGTGTTTCTACCTTTATAACCATGGGGTTATGAACAAAGGTACATGCCCTTGGTTGTTGGGGTGCTTCCTTTCTTGCTTGTTCTGTGTTTAGGAACTTCCATGTATTAAGACACTTTACAATCCCTTTTTTCCTCTTTACAATGGCAGCTCTCTGAGAAGTATTGTATCGCAGCATAACTTACCTGGCATCTGCCCAAAGCAGGAACTGGGAGGGTTCAAACCGCATGGATAAGAATGCTGAGGGTCCCCTACCAAGCCCCCAGAAACATTAAAGAACACTTTCCAAATCCATCGCACACTCTACTCAATGGAGCCTTTTTTTGCTCTCCACCACTACCAACCAACCCCAAAGAGCAAACCACTCCCCTGTGAAGTTATGCCCCAGGACAGGATTTGCCTCAGCACTTTTGAAGTTAGGGCTGTGCATGTGTGAGCAATGCCTGCAGATGGCAGATCAAGTAGAGTAGGTTTCAGACTGGCATCCAGGGCAACCAGCCCCAAACTCTGTGGCCTAAGACCAACTTCAGCCAGTATGACCTTGCTCATGCAATAAACTTAAGTGTCGACTGGAATTAAACAAAAGTATTTGAATTCCAGTAGTTAACAATGCTTAGTACAAGAATTAAGTCTTAATTAGCAGTATTGTTTCCACGATATACGCATAGTGGTGTTAAGAGCCAAAAGGAGGGAGCTATGTTTTTAATGTCCTTAAATGGGCCAGAAGTGCATCACATTACACAATATATGACATTTTGTGAATTCAGGGTTTTTTTTATTAAAGAGTAAAAATAAAAAACATTTAACACCCTAATATACATAAAGTCACAATAAACTCAAATGTGCTAAAAGCAAAATGTGCATAAAGACACTCATTTCTAAAAGGTACCCTGCCACCAGCATCTTTCAAAATGCTTGTCTAATTCCACCAGGTTTCTAGTTTTCTCTCCCTTGCCTAAAGGTGAGACTTTAGACTGCTATCAGGTACAGACACTACCCTCACTGCCACCCCTCAGGGGTCTGTGGTACCACTAGAACGCTTAAATCTGTGCATGCAGACTTAGCTCGAGCTTCTTCTGGAATTAAGTATCGTGGTTTAAAATGCACAAGGGCTTTTTCTTAGAAGGTAGTGGTGTTTCGGCCGCAAAGGGCCAGGAGAAAGAGACAGGGTTATAAGATAACTGCTGCGTCTCCACCAGAAAGCTTTGCTACTACAAACCAACTCCCTCCTCCCCCCCAGCCTCTCGTAAAAACAACCCCTAGAATTACAAAATGCCACACACGCACACACACAGGGATGAAATGTTAACGCATTGGTTATTAGGCTGTCAGGGTGTGACAGCGTCAGAGTGCCCGAGTCCCCTGCTCACAGCGCTGCCAGCTGCACACGCAGAGACACACAGAGAGACACTCACACACACACACAGACACTCACACACACACACTCACACACACAGAGACACTCTCTCACACACACAGACACACTCTCTCACACACACAGACACACTCTCTCACACTCTCACACACAGACACTGAGACACTCACACACTCTCACACACAGACACAGAGACACTCACACACTCTCACACACAGACACAGAGACACTCACACACTCTCACACACAGACACAGAGACTCACACACTCACACACAGACACAGAGACACTCACACACTCTCTCACACACACAGAGACACTCACACACTCTCTCACACACACAGAGACACTCACACACTCTCTCACACACACA
>WBMY01007220.1:150998-182439 GCA_013397315.1 Donacobius atricapilla | reverse complement strand
CATCCCCAGCCCCGGGGCCGCAGCGCTCGGGGCCGGCCCCGGCGCGCCGCAGCCGCCCGCCTCCGTGGCTGAAAGAGCCGGGCAGCTTTGTGCGGGTAACTTGATGCTGATGACAGTTGGCAGCTGCAGTTCCCCAGCAGACTGAGGCAAATAAAAGCATTAGGGCTCGTCCCCGAGGAGAGCGACAGGTGTTCGCTCCCGCTCCTTTGTTTCCCTGCTTTTATTCTCCTCGCTAATTCATGTCATATTTTTACCGCCCGAGGAAACGGGAGGCGCGCCCCCGCTCAAATCGGCGCTGAGGGCGCGGAGCCACCCGCTCGCCTCCCAGTACGTGTCCGGCATAGCTCCCCTCCTGCTCCAGCCTCCTCCCGCTTTGTCTCGCCACGGAAAGCCCTTTGGCTTGGCTGCTGCTGAGGTTTTCCTTGCGGAGAGGTCTGGCTGGAGCCGCTCAGAGCCGCGGGACGCCCGGTTCCGTCAGTTTTTTTGGATGCGCACCCGAATGGGCGCCTGGCGAGTCCCGTGTGGCCCGGCGGGTACCGGCTCCTGCTCCGGGCCAGGCCGGGGTGCCTCGCCCTTCGGCAGTCCCACTGGTGCTTGACACTGCTTTTCACCCTCGATGTGCCCTGTAAACCTCCGAACCTGCCCAGCGCTAATCCATGTGGGAGAGGAGAGCAAGCTGGGACAGAGAAATGCAGCACTGTCTTCCCAAGGCCATCACGGAGTCATCAGGGTAAAGGCAGTTCGTGGGATATCCTAGCTGGAGACCTAAGCTCAGGCCGCTCTTCACTTGGTATCCCAATGGACAGGAGGTGTTTCTTGCAGAAAGGTGTTTCTGGTGTGTTTTTCCCATTTATCTTAAAGCATCAGTGCTTGGGTTTTGTCAGAGAGTCTGTTCAGGTGGTGACAAGTTTCCCTGCACCAGGCAGGAGCAGAGTGGGATGTACTGGGGGCTGGGTGTCTAAATCTGTCCTGCTTCTGATGCACTGAATTCGTGGTGTAACACAATGTGGAAAGCAGCTTGTTTTTTTCGATGATATAATTAATGCTGGCTAAACAGAAATGCTCCGTGGACCAGGCCAGGTACAGAACATTTTTGTATTTAAGCAAGTAGAGACACCTGTGACCATTTTGTGCCTGGCTGATGCATACTTAGCCTACCTAAGTGGCAGGGGAAAACCATGATCGTATGCACACAGACTGCAGCAATTGGCTGTCACAATTTTGAAAGAATCATCTTCATTCCGAACCAAAACTAGGCACCTAAGGTCATCAGAGGTATATAAAAACACACAAATGCACACACGTTTGGGAAATGTGCAGTAACACACAATGTGTGTAATCGTTGGTAAAAGATAAACTCCAAGCTTTTGTGAGCTTGTTTTCTCTTCATAGAAAGCTCAGCTTTTCCTAGAATGTGGTGGGGGGAAGTGGGTGAGCCTGGTTGCTGGCTGGGGTAAAACCAAACCACACAAATATTCATGTATTCACTGCTCAGACAGTGAGGTTAACAGTGCTGTGAATCGTGTGCAGTCCCCAAACCTGCCAGGCCTCTTCACCGCAGGTGTTTGTACAGGCTGTGTTTCAGAGCTAACTTGGGTTAGAGGTGCTGCACTGTTAATGCAGGGAAACGAGAGGGGAAGGAGCTCCCAGATTCACCCCAGTCGAGGTTCAGATGTGTCAGGACTTGGGTGATGAAACTCTGGTGGCTGCTGAACAGCAGTGATCTCCCACAAGCCTCGATCTGAGCTTTTGTGCAGTGAGGAGCTGGAGGCACAAGGTAAGCACCTCTGGATGCACGAGGAGACTTCAGCAGCAAATCATGGCTAGGAACGGCCAGAGAGAGTGTGCCATGGCTATAACATCCTGTTTCTGTTCCGACTGGGTGGGTGCTGATGGCGAGGCATCATACACATTGCTGGCTTTTGTTCTGCAGCATGTCTTTTTGTATTTTCTTTGAAAAGCTGCAGGTCAAATGAGTTGACAAATGCTGGAGCTGTTTGTGCTGGGCATTAAAAATGTATGTGCCATAAATATCAGGGCATCAACAGAGCTGCCATTCTGGAGGAGGAAGTCACTGCAGGCTATCTCCTCTAGCCCACAGGGACAACGTGACATTTTTGTGCTACTTTAAACAAGTTCCATCACATCAGGTGAAGCGAATCATGGTAACCTCATGCATTTTAATGGAAATGTCAACTGCAATCTAGTAAAAGAAGGCATTCCTTAGGTACCTTGTCCAATACCTCGGTGCTTGTCCATGCGTGGTGGTTCCTGAAGATTTCACTAAACCCATCGACTTATCTGTATTTTATCCAGTTTAAGCCCATCCTGCTCACTGCTGAGGGGGAGGTGTAGAGGCACTGCTTCCTCCGGCATGAAGGGTGGGAGTTTAACCTTTTCTAAAGCCTGTCCTGCCAGAGACAGGCTCCTACACAAGCTCGAAATTGCAGTTTAGCCAAGGAACAGCATAGTTTTAGCAGAGATAATGGCATCTGTGTCTTGCTGCATGTGTTCTCCTGCAATCCTGCGTGTAGAGCAGTACAACACAGCCTATAAAACAGGCTTTAATTCTTTCTAGATGATGTATGAGCACTAATGCAGCAGTGGTGACAGTGGCAAAGGCAACTGTGGGAGGCCATTCTGCAGCCTCAGCTATGTGCCATGTGTTTTGGAGGCCCAGGTAAATGGCAAATCCTCATTTCTGACACGTCATGGCCTCACACGCTTCTGTTTGAGTTGGCAGGTGCATTTAGAAGGTCTCTGACTCCCAGAAGAACATTCACAGAGACATAATGAAACTCAAAACATTTTTGAGTACTCTACAGGCAAGTGTGCTGCCATCCATGCTCTTGGCCTGGAGTCAGGGGGTGACCCAAGCTCTGCGTGGATAATACAATCAGGGCACGGGATAAAGACATGATGAGCATGCACAAGGTCCATTGGAAATGCTTGAGTAGTTTCTTTCATAAATGCTATAACATCTGTTGTCGCTGGAGGCACAAGTTCCTGTCAAAGAGACACGTCATCCTTATAAATATTAATGGTGCATATAAATGGTGGTGGGTGTGAGCTGGGGATGTGAGGTTAATGGGTGCGCTGCTCCTCAGGCACCAGTTAGCTGCCATCAGACTTATTTCTGCACTAACAAATACAAACTGTTTAGGTGGCAGAGCAAGCAAAAAGCTTTCTTCCCCCTCCTCCTCTCCCTGGGGTCCCTTCACAAATGAAATGTGTACTGTAATTAGTCTCTTGCCTTGCCACTGACGAAAATTAGTCCTGCTTGCAGAGGCGAGGAGGAGAGGAGTGAGGCTGGGGCTGGAAGAGCTGAGGCGGTGGGGGAGAAATGAAGCAAATGAGGAAGGCTGTTGGGAGAAGTCTGCAGCATCCCCATCAGCTTGATCCTAGCTGCCTTCAGTGCCATCGATTTCTCCACTGTTAATAGCTGATGTTTAAGAGGAAAATAGGATTGAATATCACCACTGAGCTGCTCTTGGACTCCAGTCTGTTTGTTACTGCAAATTGTGTTTGCTGCCTTGAGCACTGAGTTCCTGCTGCCCTTTTCAAAAACCATAAGGCTTTTCCTATCCTTATTTATTTATCAGCAGACTTGGCAGCAGTGCTAGTGTTCATCAGCTGGGGCACAGAGGAACAGTTCATGCCAGCCAAAACACTAATGAGTAGCATTCAAAAGGGTCTTATGTCCATTCACAGAGAGCCCCAAGACTGTGTTTGCTGCCTGTGGAAGCTGGGGGGCCCCTTGGCCTCAAAAGGTGGGCCCAGCCTTCTGTCACAGGTACTTGGACTTTCTGCCATTTCAGAGGCAGTGGTTTTCAAATGGAAAAAATGGTGAGGGGCTGTGCTGAGTAAGCAGAGAGGAGATCAGAGCCTCTCCCCGAGGGCGAGGTATGGATGGCTGCTGTGCACTGGGGGGACTGCCCCAGCAAAACCCTCTGTGCCACATTTCTTGCCTTATCAGCTGTTAGGCTCCTATAAACAGAAGCCTAAACTCATAAACCTTTGCAAACTGCTTCAGCTCCTGCCATTTAGCTGTGTTCTGACGTCAGTGACTGTGGCAGGATCCTGTGCCTTTGAGGTTACAGAGCATCACTTGGGCACATTACAGTTGTAGAAAGTATTTCAGGGAGGTGAGAATAATTGTTTGAAGCAAGCACAGAGGGTTTTTTTCAGTTGGATAAAAAAACAGAGTCTGCCTGTGGTGCTTCAGGGAGCAGTTCCATCGTCTTTCCAGGGAAGCCTCTCGTATTTGATTTCTCTAATATTTTTGGTAATTAAAAGTTATCTTTATCATGGGGCTGTCTTCATCATAGGCTTTATGCTATATTTGTAACAGGGCTGCATGTATCACTAGTCCTCCTCTGCAAGATATTTCTGTTCGCTCCTAAACGCCTTACAGGCATCCTCATTAAAGTACGTTTGAAGCCCTTAAACACAGTCCTGACTAGGGCTGAAAGCTTTTAAAGTGTGTGCCCTTTAGAGAGTATTTCTTCTGACATACCGTGCGTGCCCAGGGTAACTCCCAGCCTGAACCTCTGGCTGTGACACTCCACGTTTGTTGACAGGACACAGGTTTTATTTTTATCAGATTAACGTGTACATAATCAGGCTCTGAACTTTGCTCATGTGTGTTTTGTGAAATGCTCTGGAAAATGCCCCCTTTCACTGACCCTCAGAGGTTTGCATTCACGTTACAAATTGCATATCTGTAGGTAGGGAAAACTCCTGTTCCCTAGGGGAAGTCTGTGAGATCCTTTTTAGCAATGACAGAATATATTTTATGGTCAGCTTTGAGAAACCCTGGTCTTTTCTAAGTCAAAATATTTTAGAAGCAGAGACCAACTTGGCACCCCATTTTGTGTTTTGCAAAAATACTGGCTTTGATCAAGCTCCAGGGGATGCCTCAGATTGGACAGATGTGTTTTCTGGAGATATCCATGAACAAGCTGGGGCACGGCCACAGCAACTGGTATTTGTGCATTTTGTCCTAACTGTGCCATACTCCAGCTCTAAGCCAGTGTTTCTCCAAGGGGGTGACACTCTGCAACCCAGGGTCCTTTTAATGGTGTGGGGAAAGGAACCTGAGGGCTTGTTCTGCTAAATACTATGCTTTTTAACCACTCTAGGTTTAGAGTGGATTTTAGCCTTGCTGCCCAGCACAGCTCATCTGTTTGGCATAGTGCTCACTTAATTTATGCTTGTGGTTGAGTCCCCTAAGCCTCCGCAAGAGCTCCTTGCACCCATTTTGGTGAGGAGCCATGGTTGAAGGGTGCTGGAAGGCAATGATAGGTGGCTGTGGGAGGGAAGCTGAGCAGGCAGCTTTGAACGAGCAGGGGAGTGCTGCCATTCCCTCCTCTGCAGGTGGGTTTGTCCTTTCTGGAGGAGCTCAGCACAGTTTGAGAGGAGCATAACTCTTTTGAATACTTGGACTAAGAAATTGCTCTGGCACTTGAACACGGAGAAACATGAACTCTACGAGGTCTCACGATACAGGATTACAGCTGGCAGAGGAGAACACAAT
Organism: Donacobius atricapilla; assembly: GCA_013397315.1. Classification (NCBI taxonomy): domain Eukaryota; kingdom Metazoa; phylum Chordata; class Aves; order Passeriformes; family Mimidae; genus Donacobius; species Donacobius atricapilla. The sequence continues at coordinate 176,903 of WBMY01007220.1, read as the reverse complement.
TCCTCTGCTTGGATTGTCATTTTTCTTCACGTCTTTTTTAGTGGGACTCAGGTGTTTGCAGAAAAATGTCAAATGTCTTTCTGCTGTTTTCCATGTGCTGGCTTTTGGTCATGTGGGGCTGCTCAGTACTTCCACTCACCTCTCAGCTGTCATGGGCTTGTGATGGAAGGGACCTTCTGAGGGCTGGCATGAAGGTGCTGTGCCTCCAAAATCTGTAAGAAATGAGGGCTGCTGCCATGATTCTGCCCATGTCGGCAGGCACAGGGCATTGCAGTCAGCTCACCTGGCTAGTCACAAGTCACAGAAGCAAAAAAAGCTCAGGAAAAAACAGTGGAATCATGGAAAGTCAGAAACACCACGTAGGCTCCTATTTATACTATGCAGAGTGACTTCAAAGAGGAAAAAAAAAGCTAGTTCGTATTAAACCACGTTATTTTTTATAGAGAATTAAAAGTTCTTTATTTTGGTTTGTTTTATTTAAGTCTGGAGAAAGGGCAGCACTATCCCTACAGCACACCTGGTTCAATGGGGCATGTTGGGAAGGGCTTCATTTACCTCATGAATTCAGGATCCAGTTTAACTGGCCTCTGAAATGGCTAGTTTTAGGGGTGAAGCCATTTTATTGGCTTCTGGGGATTTCTCCATGTTCTATAAACTCCAGTAAAAATTTCTTAGCACAGCCATAGCTTCTGTGTTCTTGCAATTAATAGAAAAGCAAACACCAAGTTTGCTCACATGCACAAGCAGGGGGCTCTGAGCAGAGTGGTAGGACTCGAGCCTGGAGCACATTGCTGGGGCAAATCAAGATCCCAATGATACACAGCCTAAAACTGTCATTAGAGGGCAGGTCTGAAAAACAGCATACAAACCGAAAATGTGGGCAGCTCTGCTGGGCTATTCTTTGCTTCCTTCCCTCCAGCCCTTTCAGAGGAATGCTGTGTGGTCTGCCAGGGCTGTGGGAGAGCTGGGGTGGCTTGTCCCCAGAGCTGCTGAGCTGCCTGGATCTCTCAGCAAGCTCATTTGGCAGCTGTGCCCTCAGCTGGATGTCGGGGAGCAAGAGCTCTGGGGTTGTGACCAGTGGCTCCTTAAGTGTCACAAGAGGCACATGATGGAGGAGATGGAGAAGGTGGCCCTTGCTCCAGGTGGTCTGTAAAATGCCCCTGGCCTATAGGGGTACATAGTACAAACTGTTGGAAATATTGTGTCAGGCCATAAAGGGAAATCACTGCAGCTTGCCCTTAAAGACACCTCCAGCTCCTGCCCTGCTGGCCATCCCCTCTGGCTCCTCTTGCCCTGCTGGCCATCCTCTCTGGCACCTCCTGCCCTGCTGGCCATCCCCTCTGGCACCTCCTGCCCTGCTGGCCATCCTCTCTGGCACCTCCAGCTGCTGCCCTGCTGGCCATCCCCTTGGGCACCTCCTGCCCTGCTGGCCATCCCCTCTGGCACATCCCTGAGCTTTGCTCTTCAAGTCTTTCTGGACAGACTTCAGGATCAAGGAAGAAATCCACTTGTCAGTCCCCCACCCCCATGCTGAGTGTCTGGGATCAAACCGTCCCCTACAAGATGAGGGCTCCAGCAGTTGCCAGCACCAATCCCACAGCTGCCTGGTCTCAGGCAGAGCTCACTTCCTGTCTCTAACACCTGTAATTGGAGACAAGCCCGGGAGAAACAGGACTGAATCCTTGAAGAGCTCATCTGGAGGATCAGGAAGGACAGAGCAGATGGTTTCAAGTACAGGCTCTGAGGCAGGCTTAAGGTGGGTGCAGTCAGCCCTCAGGCTTGACCCTAGCTGTCAGTGTAAACAGATCCTCTGGGATCCATGGAAAGCGAGGGCGGCACTGCAAGCCCCTACCTGCAGTGCCTGAAATTCAGCCAGCCCAGAGCAGGCAGGCAGGGCTGAGCTGCCTCCTGCAGCTCTCCGGGAGCAGCCTGGGCTCACCTGGCCCAGAGTGGGGGACTGGCTTGTCCCTGGGCACGGCAGGGACCCGGGGCTGCAGGGTGACCCCGCTGCAGGGCTCAGCCCAGCCCCTTGGGCAGCAGAGCGGCAGGGCTGGGCTGGGCCAGTGCAGGGCCCCGTGTGCTCCTGCTGGGAGTCATCATCATCAACTGGGCACAGCATCCTCTGGGAGAGTCCCCACAGACACTGATGCTGCTCCTCACGGAGCAAGCGGACAGGGCCTTTGGTCCTGGTGTGGCACTGCCCCCGAGGAGAGCCCTTCTGATTGTGTGGGATGTATGCCTGCCCCACTGCCTGCCCCGCTGTCCCTCTGCTGAGGAGCAGTCAGCCCAGGAGGGCAGGGGATGTCCCGTGGTAGTGGTGGGTGACTTCTGAAGGTGTTTCTGCCTGCTAGTATCCTGCAGCATCCTAAATGCCTTTGGGTTCTCACCTTTCTTCCTCCCATCTCTCCCAATCAGCTCTGCACCCTCTGGAGGTGGGTCAGACAGATGCATGGAGGTTCTAGTCCTGCCCTTTTGCTGCTTTGCCTCAATCATCTGACACTCAGATATTCCTTAGTGTTCTCTATAGTGCCAAAAGAGTGTGGTGCTTTTTGGGAAAACTGTCTGGTGATAAATGTAGTCCAAAGTGCAGGCAGAATAAGCTGTCATGAGTTGCTCTTGGTTCTCATGTGAGTTGTGTTTAGCAGGTCCTGCAAGTGCTGGAGCATGTGGTTTCCTTCGGCATTTCCCCACAGCTATGCTGACCCAGTCATCTCTCCTAGAATCCTTCCTGTTTTCTAGGATTTTCTCTTCTAGGGAAAGTTCCTACATTATGATGACTCTTTTGGTTTTATGTATTAATTTCTTTCTTATTGCTTTTTATAGAAGAGAAGAGTTACAAGGAGAAAGAGTTGAGCTCTGAGAATGAACCTAATCACCAACCATCTAAACATAGTGTCTGAGAGCTAAGTCTCTTGGAAGGGCTATCTAAGAAGTCCATACTCTTAGCAAGAAGCCATCTGGAAATTGTCAGGAGACCTTGTGAGGGTGTGTATGAAACCCTCCCAACGCCTGGAGCTGATTTAAGGCTTCAGCCAGGAGCTTATCCATCCTGGATCTAGACTCATCTTGTGAGGGTGGGCACGCACAGGGTTCGTGGGCAGCACTGCTTCCACCAGGACTGGGGCTGCCCTTGCACTTGGGATCTCTTGGAAAGCCCTGTCTGGCATCAAGCAGGAGACTTGCTTTCAATTTTTCCTTTTAGGCCAGACAAACCCCACTCTGGGATTGTGAAAGCAAGGAGGGAAGGGGAGTGTGGACTGTGGGTTAGGGGTTAAGAGAGGGGAACTCTGGTTTCGTGTCCTGGCTACAAGGCTGCTTTTATTCTGTTTGTGTTGGGTCCCAGGAAAAGGCTTTATGATGTTTGAGTTCAGGCCCATATGGGGAGGGCAACTGAATGATTTACTCAAGGGTGATGTGCCTCTTTGTTGTGTCAATAATGTTATTTGCACAGAATTCATCTGAAGGAGGAAGCAATCTGGAAGGAAGTTCCCCGCTTCTTCTCCAGGCAGAGGCACTACCTGAGGCCCCCCAAGGCAAGATGGGCCCATGGTGGTGTGTGAGTCCCTGGGGAGGGAGGAAAAACTTCACTCAGTATTTGTAGCAGATGGCCACTGCTGTGCAGCAGCCTGAGCAGGGCTGGCACCCTGGACCACGTTTTACACTGAGAGCTCACTATTGCTCATTATTGTAAGTTATTGAGAGGTCTGTTTTCACCCTGAACTGCTCAGTAGCTCACTGCAGGACCTCTTCCATGGTCCTACTGGGTAGAATTTACCCACATCAGACTGCCCAGCACCAGCCGCTTCACAGCTCCAGAAGTGCTGAGTGCTGGCTCGATCTATGCACTGACAACTGCAGGAACGTCCAATTCTGGGACCCCAGGGTGAGAAGGATGGTGAGGGGGGAGAAGGGGGTCCAGTGGGTGACTACCAACGTGGTCAGGACCCTGGGAAAGAGGGCTTGTTTAGTCTGGTCAGGAGGAGGCTGAGGGGAATCTGGCAGCGCCCCACAGCTACTGGAGGTGCAGTTACTGAGCTGGTGGAGTCAGGCTCTTCATTCCCATCAGTGACAGCTCACCAGCCTAGGGGGTCACACAGTGCAGCTTGCAAGCTTCAGATCAGGTGTTGGGAAACCCTCTCTGCCACAGGGTTGGTGCAGCACTGGGACAGGTTGCCCAGACAGGTCAGGGAAACTCCCTCCTGTGAGGCTTTTGAGGCTCAGGCAGATCACCCTGACCTGCTGTTGGCAATGGCTGTGCTCCAGGGAGGTTTGGACTAGGGACCTCCACAGGTCCTTGCCAGAAGGCTTTTCAGTCACTCTGTTCACTCTGGTAAGACTGCCAGCATGCTGTCAGAGTTTTCAAGAATTTCTGGATCAAAGTACCTGGTGATTTTTGTTTGACACAGAAACCCAGATCTAGATAGAGGCTGTCTGCTCAAGCTTCCCAGGGCACTATGATCTCACTGTGAAGATTATTGGTGCAGGGAGGGTCATAGATGTGGAAAGGAGTCAGTTTTGCCCCCTGACCAGGAGGTGGGTGTGAGGAGAAGGAGCTCTTCTAGCAGGCCAAGGTGGCTGGAATTTTGTGTGAACCCACTCAGGATTTTGCAATAGAAGCAAGGCAAGGTTTTCTGGGCAGCAGCAGCAGCACGGGTGCAGTGTGTGCAGAACACCCTGGGGCAGTAACAACACTGTCCTTAGCATTTGTGCGACACAAATAGCCAGTGAAAGAGAGGAGGGCTGACATGAAACTATCTTTAATATATTTGGTGATGTACTGTGAGCCTCCAAGAGAGTGTCTCCTCCTGCACTTGCCACCTAGGGAGCTTCTCTGGGAGTGGTAAAGCTTGATTCCTTGTGGCTTTGTGTTGTCTGGTTGGATCCTCTCTCCTTTGTGCCCATCCTTTGTGGCTCTGCATCGAAGCAAAAGGAAAACCCCTTTGCAGGACCTCTCACTTTAGCCCAGATGCCCATGTTGACAGAATTTACATGAACTTCATTTCCTCATAGTTTTTTTCTTCCTTGTTCCCTTGTTAAATTTATCTGGAGAATTTGAACATTACTGGGAGAGGATTGAATGAGGCCTGTAGCAGGATTTTTTCCTCAGGGGAGGGGAGGGGAAGAGAGTAAAAAAGGGAGTCCAAGGAACCCAGCAGTTTATCCATGTCCTGTCATCTGCAGATCTTGAATTTAATCATCACAAATATGTCATCATTGCTGAAGTCATAATTAAGTTCAGCATTTTACTGACAGCAGAACTGTATGAACCATCTTCATGTCTTGGTAAGTCTTGAAATACCGTCTCTTTTATAGGCTCTCTGCCAAATTATTTAATTTTAATGCTGTTGGAATCAGGTTTGTAAAATGCACTTCAAACACAGTGTGTTCCCAGGGCCTGCCTTGTTTCTGTTCATGAATGAGATCAGCTGAACCAGCCAAGCACGAGGATGTTGTGCAGCTGAGCCCTTCTGCAGGGCTGCACTCGGTGGCACGGAGCCACCTCGGTGTCCCCTGGCTCTGCTGCAGACAGCTCACGACACTCCAACTTCTCCAGGAAGACCTGTAAGATTTCCACATTTCTTCCATAAAATCCAGGTTGCCACAAGAGGTTTGTCCTCCAGTGAAGTGCATTTCTCCAGCCTAAGTGTTTTCACAACATGGCCTCGCCTTAGGGGAGTGAAGGAGACAGGGCACATGTCGCTGCAGGGTGCTGCGGAGGGGGTCCCGGGGGCAGCAAGAGGGGCACCCCCAGGACAGCCTCTCGGCCCTCTGCTGCTTGGGAGCTGCTGTGGGATATGATTTGTCTGGACAGACTGACGGCTCCCTTTGCCAGCAGAAGCTGTAGCTCAGCAGGGGGCTCTTCTGGCAAATGCTGTTCAATGCTAATTAGCCCTGGGTTGGCCTCCAGCCCTTGCTTGTTTGTTTGCTTGTTTGTTTTTCTTGTACAGACTCATCTTACTCCTAAGATACAGCAAACATGTCATGAGCTGCCTGTTCCAGGCATTATCCATGTTGTTGCTGATATAACCATCCCATAAAGGAAAGAGATATAATTCTCACCTTCCCCATTGATGCCTGTCCACTTTCCCAATCCTTCAGGAACTGGCTTTGTAATACAGCTGCCTCTGTTTCCCCCTTTACCTCAGACAACCACCGTGGTGCGTGGAGCATGCAGAGCAGCTGAGGTGGCAAGAGGAACCCCCCGGTCTGTGTTCCACCCCTGTGTGCCGTGTGCTGTGTGCTGGGACTGTGAGCAGCAGGGAGGTGCTGCTCTTCTCCCTGCTGGACCTCAGACATCTGAGGGGCCATGGTGGGCAGAGTGACCTGAGTGTGGTGTTTCCTGCGGGAGTGATGGTCCGAGGCTGTGCTGGCAGCAGCCTGCAGGGAGCTGAGGCTCAGAGGAGGGGACAGTGCCAGCCCGCTGCTGGCTGGTGCTGTGTGCCCTCCTTGCTCTGGCACTGCAGCACAATGGCCTCTGTTGTGTGACAGGCCCAGGAGAAGCTGCACTGTCGGCCCACAAGCTCTCAGAAGCTGCATCTGTTGTTGCAGGAGATGGCAAGAGGAGAAAAAATCAGAGGTAACCTGTGCCTTCCAGAGCCAGGACAGCACCCCTGGATCCTGAACTACTCATCAGCCATGTGTTTGTACTGGCCATGCACTGCATCTTGTGGTAACTGCCTGTAGATCACACCAAGTAGGTGAACTTCCAGAAATGTGATGTGAATTCATCGCTACCCTTACCATCTGACTGAGTGGCCGTCTGCCTGCAAGAGTACCAATGATACTTGTGAAACCATACCCTCTGCCAGGGCTTCTGTACAGCTTGATTGCTTTGTTAGAGCAGTGAAATGGGATGGCTCACCTTCTGTCTCACAGCAGCCATCTCTTCTGTTGGGTGATTTGTCAGCTGCTGTCCGTCCATCCTGTCATTCCTTTCCCTCTGGAGAGCCCTTGCATTCTTGTGGCAGTCACACCTCTGCATATGTGATGCCACTGATAAATTCCAGTCTGGCTCAAGCAGGAGGCATGGTCCTGAGACAGCCCTTTTGAAGGTCTTCCATGATCTCTCTCTGCCAGCTGGCTCAGGGATACGTTCTGCATTAACACCCCTTGATCTCTCTGCTGGTTCTGACACCGTCGGCCGCGATGTCCTTGTGGAATGCTCTGAGCAGATGGTGCATCTGGCTGGGGCTGCTGCAGGTTGATTCAGATCATATCTGGGGGAAAGCTGCTCACTCGCTCATTCCAATCCTTTCAGCAGCTCTCTGTGTCCCGTGGCCCTCCATGGGGACCCTTCCATTTTAGTGCCTATTGATCTGTTTTGGCCGAGCTGCTTGGGTGTCCACTCGCTCCTGGCTGCCTTCAGGCACCCCCTGCACTCCCCACTGCCTTACCCAGCCTTCACTCCAGCAAAGCAGGGACAGATTTGCAGCTCTTTTGGGGTGTGCCAGTGCAGATAGTGTTGGTCTTGGTGGATCAGTGCCCTAAGAGACCCAGGCAATGCAGAGTCTGCCATAGCAAGGGTAGGGTCTGAGTGTCTTCCTTGTGTTCGTTGCTTCAGATCTGCACACCTGCCCAGTAGTGTCTCAGCTGCCATCTCACCACAGTGCCAAAGCTGAGCTGGTGACTGATTTGTTGTGCCAGGGCCTGCCTCTGCTGTTGAAAAACCTCCTGGGATGCTGCCCCTAAGCACAGCCTGATAGACACATAGCAGCAGACCCAAATCATACAGTCAGGCTGCCTGATTGTTCACTGATCACCTGCTTGTTGGTGTAGTGTGGGGGAGTTTTAGGCTCTCCATCCTATTTGGGTGCTGTTCTGTGCTACGCTGTACACTTCAGTGGTGAAGCATCACCAGGACTGACAGACCAACGCACACATGTGTGTGCCAGCTGCAGCCAAAGAAAACAGTGTATTTTCTGAATACAGCACACACAGGTTACTTGGGCTTGGGTAGGCCTGTTATGTATAGGACTTTTGTTCCTTAGTTTGCAAACACTGTCATATAAATACTTGTGCAGACTAGAAGAGTTAGGGGGAGAAAAGGCATGGTTTCCTCCTAAACCATACAGCAGACAGCTGGCAGATGGAGGAATGACCCAGCCCTTCTGGTGCCCTACCCACCAAAGTACACTGCTCCTGTACTTTTCCCTCCACGATACTCCTTTGTGTACATCCCCTTCCCTTGTTCTTTCTTCCTTCCAGCCTCCAGAGCAAGGTGGAGAGGGGATGGGTATGGAGAGTCTGGGTTGCTGAGTTCCATCTGGAAGGCAAAGCTGCACAACTCCCCCTACTTGCAACCAACACCCCATTCAAGGATTCCAACAGCCAAGCAGCTGTTAACAGGAATAAACTTGGCTGGTTTTTAATAAATTTTTACCATGGCTAAAAATCCATCTTCTCCCCAAAGGTGACAAATGGTGCCAGTTGTCCCATCTTGTGTCTGCACCACCCAAACCCTGTGACTCAGCAGTGACCCTGGGATGGAACGCCACAGTTCTTCATTATGGGCTGCACATTGCACCTGAACTTTACCACGAGCCAGGCACCCCTGGCCTGTCTGCTGTTACATTCCCCACCTAGAATTCACCACACAAGGAATAGCCGCACAATAAAAGCCAACAGATGAGCTTGGCTTCCAAGTGGGAGCATCTGGTGCTTTGCTGTGCTCAGGTCTGCGCTCTGTTACCAGCACTGGGGTTCCAACAGCAGGGAGCCCGACACCATTATAGATTCCTGATGGTTTCACCCTTCATGGAACCCCTTTGTTGAGGTTTTTTCCTTTCAGTTCATCCCAGTTTTTCTTGGTGAAATGTCTCCTGACGCTGCACTGATGGTGCATACTGAAATCAGCAGATCTTCTTGGTATCTTTGTGCATGAGTTCTGGCTTTAAATTAGCTGTTGTCCTATGGAAATCTGGGCAGTGCCTGTCATGCCTCCCAGGGGGATGTATTTTGGCAGTTTCACCTGGCTTTTCACTGAGTCTAGTTCACTAAATTTAGCAGGGCTTTGTGTGGATTAAGTGCTGTAGCAGAATCTGCTCAGAGCAAATCTGGGCCATTTCTCTATTGCTCATTTTCTTTGAATATAACTGTGCTACTGGTTCCTTGATCATCTGGAACCAGGAAAAGGTCTGGGGCTTGGCAAGATTGCTTCTCATACCTGATGCAGGGTGCAAAGGAGGATGGGGGACAAACTGATCATTGCTCTCTTCTTGAATTATTGTGTGTCTCATTTCTCCAGACCAGACACTGGAATAACATCTACATGCAACCCATCCACCAGCCACAGCAGCTTCTGCTCTGTACAGGCACCAGCCAGGGCTCTGTGTGCCCACACTGCCCCAGAGCAGCTCGCCTGGGCTGGAATTTGGCTTTGCTCAGCCTCTTAGAGACCTTCACTGCTCTTGCAATCAGTATTTGTTTCTAGGTTGTGGCTTTGTTTCCTAGAGCTTGTTCAAGTGTGATTTCAGAGTTTCACTAGGCTTTTGCAATAATACACTCACTTGGAGGAAAGAAGGAAGAGATGCAGCTTTCAGAGAAGAAAATACCTGGGGGCATCAGTGTTTTGGTAGCTCCATCCTAGGGAACCTGTTTCAAATCCTTGTGCCTGTCCTTTCCAGAGCCCAGCAATGCCATCGAGTGCATGCCCTGGCTGCTGAGAATTTGGGGTTATCCTATATCAGTGTATTTACCTTCCAGGAGGTCTGGGCTGCGGGGGGCACGCAGCAGCTGTTGGATTGTGGTGCTGTACAAACACAGGGCAGGTGTTACCTGACATTCTCCTGCTCCTGTGTCGAGTGTAAGTGCAGGAGCTGCCCTGTTTCCGCCAGCTGGGACAGTCCTCAGAGTGTTCCTGTGGGTATTGTGTTCCCATAAATATAGATTGTCACAGCACCCTGGAATGCTCTCCCCAGCAGGCAGGGCTGTGGCGAGCCCCTGGCTGCCCTCTGGTTTCAGATACCAGCAGGGAGGTGCTGCACACCCTGCCCACACTGAGGCTTCCAGGGGGCCAGCCATGGGGAGCTGGACCAGAGGGTTTGCAGACTGGTTCACCTCTCCAATCCCAGTCTGGAAAGGGCTGCCTGTGCTTCTGATTTCTGAGGCTGGAATGTGGAGTCACTCAGAGCAGGCTGTTCCCAAGTGGAGCACAACCTGTACAGGGCAGTCTTTGTTGATGGCAGTTCATTCCTGTACCTGTTTTTCTCACAGTTGTGATGTACATGTATTATTTTTGGCCCCTCAAAGCAGGTTTGGTGGTCATCCATGCCAAAGTTACACGTGAAAGGAGGTATTTCCAAGAGACCAACATGGAGTTTCTCCTGCCCTGGCCTGCCTGTGCTGTGTCTTATCCAGAGACACTTTACCTCCTCCTCTGCAGCTGCCTGTTCCTCTAACATGGATCTGATACCACCCAGTAGGGTGGGTTTCACCCACAGGCTGTGTTAGTGTAGGCAGCTGGGCAGTCGTGGCTCTGGTAAAGGGGTTGGTTGTGCAGACTTTGGAACCAGATCAGAATCCAAAATTCCCCTCAGCTGGGGAAGGGGTGGGGTGCCAAAACTCAACTCTGAAGACATCTTTTCTCCCTGTAGTGGCTATTCGCCACTGCTACTCACTGCACTGTGAGCTGAGAAAAGCTGGCAATCCCTGCGCAGACCAGGTGAGATGTGCTCATGTCTGGGGTCAGGTTTGCAGTGGAGGATAGCATGGTTGGAGCACGAGGTGTGGCAAAATTCCTGGAGACAATGGTCTCCAGTAATCCAGATGGGAGTTCCCACATGCTGCAGGCATCAAAGCAGCCCCTCTTGTGCAGGTGGCAGCCTGGGCTGGTCCCTGTGCCATGGCCAGACTCCACACGCCTCTGGTTTTGTTACTCATGCCTTAATCTTTTTATCCCCTTGGGGAAACCCATAAAAGTAATTGTAAAATCTGTGGCAAAGTGATGGGAGGAGAGGGGAAGCGTGGGGGAGATCTCTGCCCCGGCTGCTCTGCCCCCTTCCCACGGGCACCCAGGCGGGGCCTCACCCATCTCCTTCCCCTCAGCTGTGCTGGCTGATCACAAACCTCCCCTGGGGAGAGTGGGGCCATGGAAACACCACCCAGTCCCCACCAGCTCCAGTGCCCTCGCCCGAGGTGGAGGGGCCCTGCTGGAGAGCCCAGCAAGGGGCCCCGGGGCCGGGACCTTCTGGAGAGCATCTCCTGCACTGTGAGGCTGCACCATCCCTTGGAAAATGGGATTAGGGCAAGTATTTTTTTGTATCCCCCAGACAAGAGCGCTGAGCTGCCGGGTATTTGATATGTCGGCGGGATTGGGCTCTGCCCGCCGCAGCCATGGGCAGCTAAGCCAGGGCGCTTAGCATCAGGAAATCCCTCACTGCACAGCAGCCTTTGAAGGCAAATGTGACCCTTTGATTGGCAGCCCCAGGTCTGAATGGACTTAAAATAGAACCTCAACATCAGCTCTCTAAAATTCAGCTCTCCTCAAGCTTCATTTTCTTGGCCCTGCTTAATTCTGATTTTGATATATAGGCATTATAATTAGACAATTTGCAAATGGAAACCATTAAAAAAAAAGTAAAAAAAAAAAATGGGCAAAATAAGGCTGTGCTATGGAGTGACAGCTCTGTGCTTACCCTGTTAACTCTTTCCCTGGGCCATCAGAGATGGGATGCTGTGTTGGGCGGGCTCCTACTCTCACCTGAAGTGATTCTTATGCTCTGGTTTTGTAACAGGTATTTCAAGCAATGGTGCAAACAGGGGAAATTCCTGTCTCTGACCTGGCTGTTAGACACCCACCACTCCTGCACAGGTGTATCCCACAGCTGGAGGGTCTCCAGGCCACAAGCCACTTACATCAGAGTTACAGTGGGTGAAGCCTCGTGCTAAGAGCTCTCTTCTGCTTTTCTGCCTCCATTTCCAGCTGCCTACAGTATTTCTGATTGCTCACCCCAGCCAAAGAACAGTGAAATCCACAAATCCCTCACCCCAGAGCTGGGAGTTTTTCAGCAGTAATTAAACTGTCCTTTGTGCCTGCTTTGCAGAGCACCTCAAATCAGACCTCTCACCCTGCCAACAGCTGCACAGCGCAGGACATTGATAACAAAGATTTGTTTCTTTGTTTGATTTTCATTATTCTGCTTCACTGCAAAATCCCTTCCAGTTATACCAGTATAAAAGCACTGGGTAAAAAAAGCTGATTTTGCTTGTTGGATGTGTTGATGCCACCAGTGGATTTTGCTGTGGTAGGGAGTTTTGCCAGTACAGCTGCACCAGCAAGACTGGGTAAGGGCAGGTGGCAGGAGCGGGATGTGTATCAATTGATTGGCAGCCAATACACTGCATCTCCTGCTCAGTCACTGCTGCTCAGGAATGTGATGAGTGCGGGTGTTTGCTCCCTAACCCAGTGTGTTGTGAGTGAGGAATGGCTGATCCCTGCTGGGATCAGGAATGTGTGGTGGGCTTCCCATCACTGGGAGCAGAACGTGCCAGGGAAGTGTGTGCATGTGTTTGTGGGCCTGTGCCCACGCTCCCATACCCCATTATACCTTGAGGTTGGGTTTTTTTCTCTCCGGGCACCCCAAAGTGAGGTATGTCAGCACTCAAAGCTTGCGCTCGGTGTAAAACCCCGGTCCCCAAGCAGGCAGGGAGCCTCCGATGGGGCTGTGCCCTGGGCTCTTGCTGTGCCCGGGGGTCTGAACGGGCTGGTTGGAGGAAAACCTTTTGCCTGACCATTTCTGCCACCTTGACTTGCGTTCAAACACTTCCGAGTCATCTGCTGGGGAGCTGCCAGTCGCACACTGCTGCTCTTTGGGTCTGGGTCATGCACAGACACGCAGGGGAATTCCTCCCCTCAGCTCCTTATCTCCCCAGGAGGAATGCAGCATAGCCCTCATTCAGTGTGCACACACCGGGCTGTCTCTAGGAATAACCTTCTGAAATTCCCTTTGTGGAGCTGGGGAGAGGGGGATGCTCAAGAGGAGCTGATGGGTTTGAGGGAGCTGGAGAAAGAGGGGGACATGGAAATAATTAGTATTTCTATCCTTCTTTTTCCTGAAAATGGTAGTTCTCTCGCTCTCACATCTCTGAAATGTCCCTTCAAAAAAGGAGGCCCCTTCTCCACAGCAAACAAGCTGTATGATCTTGGAAGCCGTTCTGTCCTGCCTATGAGTGCAGTAACTCTTTGGAATCCCCAGATGAAGTTTCCCTGCCCCCACCCGTGCCAGGCTCCCTGTCTCTGCACTGTGTCCAAGGGGCACACCAGGACCTGAGCCGTGATTCACAATACCTGGCAATTGGAACTCACAAAAACGCCACAGTAGGACTCTGTTGGCAGTGTGTACAAGCCAATTTGCTGCTTGCCTTATGCACTTTACTTCCCTGCCTGTGGTTGTTTGTCTCTGCTCCACTGTTGCAGGTTTCACTGCTGCTTTCGGCTGGTTCTTCTGCCCTGGTGGTGTTGACTTTATTGTGGAAAAATGTAGGGAGGCTCTCAGAGAAGCAATTATTTTGTGTATTGGCTTTAGACTCCTCATGTTTTGTTGCTTCCTTATCTTTCTGTTTCCCAAGAAGTCTCACAGATATTTCTGTATGTGTATGTTTGAATGCATGCACACCTATATATATATGTATATATATTTTTGTATTTACACATGCACACATATGGATATATATTTGGTGGGCCAAAGAAGCTGTTGTTGAATTACTGCAGTGTCCCTGAAAATGAGTGTGTATTCCCTTCACGTATTTATTGAGAGGGGTTTTCACATATATTTGAAGGAATTTTACCAGATGGCAGCCGTGTAGCAGCGGTGAGCACAGCCACCGGGTTAGCCCAGCACCACCCAGGACTAGAGGTGTCTGGAACTCAGTTCAGCCATGGATACCTCCTGCCCCTGAGGCAGCCAGACTCCAGTCCTCCTCAGCCTTTTACCTCCCTGTGAAGAGGTGACAAGGTTGAAAAGAGTACTGTCGAAGTGATGAAAGACCTCTGGGCCAGGACATCTTGCCTTTGAGGAGGTGGTTATTGTCTACTTTGCTGCGGTTTCTCTCCCAGCTGCGGAAGGACCTTTGGTTGGAAGTGCAGAGACATCGATGCTGGAGTGAACCTCCTCTTGTTCTAGAACACACAGCTGGGGTACCTGCTGTCCTGGTTGTTCATTTTACTCTCAGTATTTCCTCTTTGACTGATGACAGCCACTAAAACCAGCATTTCCCGTGTAAATGGAGAAGTTTGTCCTCTCAGGCTGGCAGCAGTTGGTCTGTGCCAGGGGCAGCCCCTGGCTGCCTCCTGTGCCCGGCCCGTTTTGCTGCTGGCTGCCTCCTCTCTGGGGATGCTCCTGGCCAGGGGCACAGCTGTGGAGGTGGCCGTGGCAGCACCAGCTGCTGGCAGGCGGGCAGCTCCCCGGCTCATGCCAGGCCTGTTTGCAGGGAGGGCTGTGCCCTGGGGAGGCAGATCCCGGCTGCTCGGGCTTGCCCCCGATCCCCGAGCGCTGCGGGCTGGCTCTGCACACGCTGGAGCGCTGCCCACCCGGGGTTCAGGGCAGGAGAGCTGTCTGCACGCGGGGCGAGGCCCCTCTGATGTGCATGCCAGGAGCTGGATACAGGCACAGACAGCTGGATGAAAGGTTAAAGGTGTGTAAAATCCCCCCCGAGGGCCTGGGATTGAAGCTGTGGAACCAAAAGCTTATGGAGACACTTAGGGCTCCATCTGGGGTAGTCATATTTCCCTCCAGAACCAGTGGGAGTTGAGAGATCATAGGCTCTAGCTCTCCTGGTGTTTCATTTTGGAGCAGCCGTGTGGTTTTGAAGCAAATTTCCTAGTTGTCCTCACTCTCTGCACACTCTGTGGGTTGGCGGTACAGTTTTTTGCGTACAAACTGGGGGGAAACCAGATCAGAAGTTCTGCCTGAGCTTGCACCAGATGTTCTCCAGCTGTGGAGGAAGATGTGGTGGATGAAAGCAGCAGCTGGTCCTCTGGGCAAGCTGGGTATGACCTGGATGTCTAGGGGCTTGGTCCAGGAGAGTCAGCCTAGCAGCACACATGGTAGGTGTGGGAGCCTCAAAACCAACTGCGTCAGCCAACTGATCTCCTCTAACACACACAATTCTTTGCTCCTGTGGGCACTGCCCTGGAGCTGATGTGACCTTGAGCCCCTGGTGAGTAGTGGCCTCAAGTGGGTGTTGAAGTTTAGCTCTCCAGGGACCACAGGTCACCTTGCTTGTGCCCCACACCTCCAGCTGCAGCCTGGCCTGTGCTGAAGTGTTTGCAGGCTTTGCTCTACCAGGGTGAGGGTCAAGTATCCCCCCTTTGTGGTGGGGACAGCATGGGCCATCAGGAGAACATTGGCTGCTATTTTACACGGTAGGTGTTTGAGAGAATGGCCAGAATAGTTTTCTTCCTCCACTTTTTGCAGAGCCCTCCATCAGAACAAATCCCCAGGATATTCCCTGGGGTCCCTGTGATCTGCAAAGTAATTGCAGTCATCCTGGGACACCCCGGGAAGGCCCCTGCTGCCTTCTGCAGCTGTAAAAGCACCTCTGCTGCAGAAGATCAGGGTGTGGGCACTGGGCTGGCAGCTGGAGGTGTTTTGCTGGTAGGGGCAGAGCAGCAGCCCCTCGCTGGCTGCTGTGACCTGGTTGTGCTGCACTGGGCTGAGCAACCGGACCGGGAGATGCACTGGGCCAAGGAATACCACCAGGAGCACCTCCAAGCTCATCACCTTCAGGCTCTGTCCCTCAACTCCACTGGCCTGGGCAGGGTCGGTGAGCGCTCAGAGCAGTGCCAGGTTCCCTGCAGCTATGGGGGAACAGCTGGAACACAGAGCGGCTCTGTTCAGGCTCAGGGCCAAAGCTTCCCGCTCCTCCTTGTCAAGCTGGGGTATCATCTCAGCCCACATGCTTCCTGCATGAATCACTGGTGCCTGGAGTGGCCCGGCAGCACCTCCAGCAGGAAGGGGCAGAGCCTGCTACTCTAATAGGGTCATCCCCTCCCAACCAGTTGATCAGGGGCCAGGATGGGGAAAAAAACCTCTCATGAAAGCAACAGAGGGTCACTCCTGAAAACCAAGGCATCTCCCAGGCACAAACTAATCTTCCCAAGCACAGCTTAGTGCTTTCATGCTACCTTTGTGTTTGCTGTTGGAGGATAAGCAATGCCTGGTCTGGGGGGCACATGCCCCTCATGGGTGGGGTGAGTTCAGGCAGGGCTGGTGCTGTGCACTGAGCGAGCTGGGCAGTTTGGGTCACGCAGGGAGATCTGGCTTGACAGAACCATTGCCAGCACGAGGGCAGAATGGCAGGAGAGCAGTTGGGTGTGCCATGCCTGGTGGGGAATGTGCCCTGGAGAAGGCTGGGAGCAGTGGGGAGGCTGGGCCGGGCCCTGCCTGCCCTGGGGAAAGCTCCAGTGGTAGCAGAGGTGTGTTTGCACAGAGGGACAGGGAAGAGGCAAGTGCTGGAGTTGGGAAGACTGGAGAAGTGATTCATATGACAGTTGGTTGGAGAGGTGCTTTTCAAGTCCTACCTCATCTCTTTAATCTCTGTAATCCCTGGCATCTTGCTGGTGCTTTTCATCTAGAGATCTCTGAGATGAATACAGCCATCACCCCCAAGCAGGAGCCTGGATAAACTTAGGTGGAGAGCAGGTGGAGGTGAGAGTTGGGACTAAAACAAGAGCAGCTGCCCCACTCTGTGCTGCTGAAACTGCGTCTGCTCTGGAGAGCCACGGGGCTACTGCCACCAAGGCTGTGGCTGAGGTCAGTGTGCTGATCAGCCCAGGGCTCTCCTCTGGTGTCTTGGCTCTGTGGTGGAAAGTGCTCTCTGCTCCTGGATTCTTACGGTCAAGGCAGGACCAAGCCCTGGACTCCTGCCGAGGTTTTCTGACAGGTGTGTTCACGAGGGCAGTGTCAAACCATGGGAGATGCCAGGAGCCACTGGTCTCCTTTTGCCCAGAGTATTTTGACAGCAATGTTTTTGTTTTGGGGAACCTGTCTGTGCAGGTATTTCTTTTGTTGTGTTCAGTGACTGGACTGTTGTTCTATCACACCTATCAAATAATAACATCTCAGCACTCCTGAAGCATGTGAGGTGATGTGATTGCTGTCCCGTGTGGATGGCTTGTTCCCATAGTCTCTCCCGTGGAAAGAGTACATGTTTTAAAGTGCATTGCTTTGTGCTGTAACAGCCATGTAGACTAAGGAGAGTAGGGCAGGGGTCAGAGAGGTTTGAGGTTAAGTGGTTGCTCCTGAGTGGTTTCTTCCCCCAGTCCAGAGGGACCCAGGAAAGTCCCAGCTCCTACACAGGGATACTCTGCCCTTGTTTTTGGAGCTGCTCTGTCCCAAGGAGCTCAGCCATGGCTCCCCTGCCTCACTTCACCAGCTTGCCTAACATTTGCTCTTCTCAGCTGCGTGGAAGAGAAACAGCTTGAGCAGTGGGAGATGGTGCAAACATGGGAAGGTGCTTCTGGGGCTGCCAATCAGCCACTTTCAGGTTATGTCAGCTGGAGTGAGAAATTGTCCTACAGCAGACTCCTGCTGCTGAGATGGAGAAGGAGGCTGGGCAGGGAAAGAGGCAGAGAGGAGAGGGTTTGGAAGAACTCCTAGTAAAGGAAGGGCCAACTTGGCAGTGGTTTCTCTTACCCCAGCAAGTCATTCCCAGCTGAGCAGCTTTCCAGTAGCCACTAAAGCTTCTGTGCTGCCATTTCCCCTTGCCTCCTTGGGAAGGGACACTGGAGAGGAGGCATCATTCCTATTTCTCCTCAGTGGCATTTCGCAGAGCAGAATGGCCAGTCCTTCAGCCCTGAAGAAGAGTCCCTTGAGCTGTTTCCAGAGGACACAATCTCTTTGTGGCAGCAGATGTGGAATTGATTGAAGAAGTCCATTTGCTTGGTGGTGTTAGCCATGGAAAACTTGATGGAAATGTTCTAATACACTTTTTAATTCCAAATATGTGGTAGGATTTATGCAATTTATGCTACCTAATGCAGGAGCCATAGGAGAGTCTCAGAGCAAAGAGTTCCGAGGCTCTGGTAGGTCCATGGTGATGCCTCAAGACATGTTCCCACCAGGACTTTGACTGAGAGATGAAATATCTCAGCAGTGCAGAACAGATCCAGGGGCTGGCTTCAGCTTCTGCTGCATTATTCATGAGTATGTGAAAGCTCTGAAAAATGTGACAGACTTTGGGTTAGGTCCTCAACACAGCATTGCTTCTCATGAGATGAAATGTGAGCACGTCCCTCTAAGACAGGAATGCACACACTTGAAGCTGTGGGATAATGGCATATTCCCCTTTAGGGAAAGTGAAGTCTTTGGTGTTCTGCTGAGGGTGGGTTTGTTTTCACTTTCCTCCCAAGAGGATCACTTCTGCCCGTGATCTGCAAGCACTCGCAGCCATGGCAGCGTGGTTCAAAGCAGTTTGAAAACATCTGAATTGCTTTTGCATGGGGTTTTGCAAGGCTGCTTGCTTGGGAGTGCAGAGGATCAGGAGCCCCTCCAGACCCTCTGGAGAAGTCACAGTGGCAGCACAGAGTCTCCTTTTTGCCAAAGCGAGCACTCAACAAAGAGATTAAGTGAAGATACAACTCATGTTTCCTTTTTTCTGTGCTCAGCCCACTCAGGTAGTGACGTGCAGAGGCTCAGCACCACTCCTAAATCCCTAAAGCATTTGGTCTTGTCACTGAGGGTGGCTGTGGTACCCTTAGGCTGGGAGGAGGAGTAAGGGAAAAGGCAGGGATGCTCAGAGGCCCCAAGGGTTGTGTGCCTGGGAGAAGACAGCATGGCAGGGCCCTGGTTTCTCTTACATACTGATGAAGCTCTGTACTTTCCTAGTGGGAAAGAGTTTGGTCCTGTTTTCTGAGAAATAAGTGAGAGTTTTCCTCTTGGTTTCCATGAGAGCAGGTCTGGGAGTGAAGTTTATATGAAAGAGACAGTTGAGCATGTGGGTGTTTTGTCCACCGGGGCTTATGTTGCTGTAAACATCAGTAATTGCTTTGTATTGAAGGCATGTGAGGGTCCTTAGGCTCAGGTCCAGCCTTCCCCACATCCCTGTGTACACAGCAACTGATCTCTGCTTTTTCATTCTCCATTCAGAAATACACGCCGAGAGCAGCACTTTGTCAGGGGACGAGGCCCAGCTCTGCTGCTGTCCCAGCCCTGCATGTGCTGGGGAGATGTGATGCATCCAGCAAACAGGTCTGTCTGGCCGTGCCTGAGCCCAGGAATCTGGTCTGGGTGCATGTGTTGGCTGTTTTCAGCCTGCACGTGAGGTGTCTGTGCCTCCAAAGGCTGTCTGGGCCTTGGGAACGCAGTCCCACTGGGAATGGGGCTGCAGCCTGGAAGGTGCTGGGGGATCCATCCCTGGGCTGTGCTGTGGCACCCCTGGCAGTCACTGGTGCCACTGGTGCCTGCTGCAGCTGAGAGAGCAGCATCTGCCTGGGCTCTGCTGCTGCCTGCAGAGCCTGCGTGAGGGGCAGCTCCCATTCCGGCCGCCAAGGACTGCCTGGGGGGGCTGCTCTGTTCCTTCTCCTGGGGAGAAGTTGGTAACAGCTGGCAATGCAGCATTTTTGGGTTGGCAGTGGAGAGGTGCTTATATTGAAGAGCCAAGTATTATTGCTGTAGTACAGTCCTGGCTTTGGTAAAACCAGATGGATTTGAAGTAAATACGGAGTTCCTTTGTCAAACGTAATTAGAAGCTGAAATTCTTGTATTTGAAGTGCTATGAGTAATCCTCTGCCTTTCTGAAGAAACTTTTTTTTTTTTTTTTTACTGAAAACTAGTGACTTGCAGTGGATTCCTGCAGTACAAGTTGGATAAAGGACAAGGAGATCATATAAAAAGTTACCCTTGGTTTGAAATGAAGGCAGTGAAAAATTAGTGTCTTGTACTAGAGTGTCTTGTACTAAAACTATTACTGGGAGATTGTTGGCCAATCTTTGCTTTCCTTTTTTTAAAACTCTCCCACCAGCTGTGATGTGACCCTTCCCTCCACACCCACAACGGAAAAAAAGCCCATACTTTCAGAAACAGGAAATAATAAAGCTCACTAACAGCAAAGTATTTTCAAAGACACAAAATAAACAAGCAGAGATAGTGGGAAATAGATATTTCCTGCTGATCTCCTTTTAGCACAGTAACCATAGCTAATAATTATGGTCACTGGGGATTTACAGCTTTTAGAGGGAATGTGTGTTTTTAAGATGATGCTGTCAAATGGTAGTAAAATATTTTCATGACAGTCTCTCCCAGCATAGCAATAAGGTGGCCTCGAGTGCCATGAGATGCATTGCTGAGACTATCTAGAAGTACAAGAGCATTCCAGGCCTCACTGGGGTAAGGAGCTGCTCTCCTTGCAGGTCACACTGGTGTGCACTGGAGGTTCCTCTGCTGGTGCAGCTCTGGGGACTCTCATGGGATGGGGTTTTTATCTAAACTCAGCAGTATTTGTGACAGTAAACTGGGAGGAGCTTTAATGTCTTTTCTCTGCCAGGATTTTGCAGTTTCCTGTGCCTGACTGGTTTCTCTACCCATGAGTATTCAGTGTGCTTCTCTGCCGTGGTTTGCTTGGGGTGGCCCCACCTCCCACCCTCCTCCGGACCTTTGCAGCGGCATGACGATGATGATGATGATGACGATGACGATGATGATGATGTTGATGATGATGTTGATGATGATGACGATGATGATGTGTATTTTTCACATTGGTGATCACTCCAAAGGGCCCCATCAGTAAAGAGTGAAATCTTCATTTTCAGGCAGAGGGTGGAAACTGAGGTTGAGGTTTGTGCAATTCTTGATCTGTGCAGTTGTGTGTCTTTACCTGACATCTGACCGGCCTTGCCTCCTTGCAACCAGGTGTAGGCCAGCTGTTTCTCCTCCCACCCTCATGCCACCGCTCCTGATGGCTCTTCGAGAGGGCTGGATAAAAGGGAAAGCTTCACAGAAGAAGATGCTAAACCCGGAGGTGCTGGTTTTCACTCCTTCAGCTCCTCATCAAATAGATCTGGCTGCATAATGAGCCCCTCTGAACTGCGGGGCCATTCATTAGTATGCGCCGAGTTTGGTTAAGAGCTCCCTGCTCTTTTATTTCTGCTGTGAGCTACTTCTAACTGCCTCTGAGATGAAAAACGGACACCAAATGTTGCCGGCAAGGGAGCAGATTTGTCCCAGTTTCCTCGGTCCAATTCGCAGGGAATTTTACCTCTGCCCTCTAGATTATCTCTGTGATTCAGTTATAAGTAAAAGCTAAAGCATCGATCCAGGCTGATAAACCCAGCTCCCTGTTTCCTTCATCACTTTTAAAGCGTTCCTGTGATCCAGACAATGCTGTCTGTGTGTGTGTGAACGCTGCTTTCCTACAGAGTATCAGGGACAAACCCCAAACCAGCCCTTTAAACTACACCGAGGAAAAACTGTGAAAGAAGCAAACAAACGCGGATGCTCAAACACTTTATTTAGAGTACATGGGACAAGGCTGGGAGAAATGTCAGTCGTTATCTTCAAAAGGTTTATTTAGAACTTTTAGTTATGGAAACAAAAAATTCCCTAAATATAACTGTATGTAACATATATATACACACACACATGCACTCACAAGCTTAAGAGCAATGTCAGGATGTCTGCATGGCTGGGAACAGCACAGCCAGAGTGAGCAACCCAGAGAGCACTTCTAAACAGCCTAAAAAATCCAGACCAAGTCTCCTCCTTTCTCTCTCTCTTTTTTTTTTTTTTCTTCCTAATCATTGCAGCATTTTTACAGGACTTGACACTGGAATCTCCTACATGCATAAAAATAAAAATCAGAAGAGACCAGTTGCTTACCCTTTTATCCAACAAAGGGATCTCAATAGCTTATGTGAGATCTGAAAGGTAAATTTCATGTCAGAGAGGGTTGTTGCCTGTTGTCTTGTGTTTTTTATTAATAGAAAGTTAATTATTTTAGAATGTAAGACAAGAAAACTATACACTTATTATACACTAAAGAGCATGAGGGGATTCTATACAATAATTTAGATGTATTAAATAAATAAAAAATAATAGCAGCCTTCTACAATGCAGGCTACACATAGGTTTACTTCGGCTTGAAGTACCCAGGTCTTTAGTACACCTACAGGAACAGATTTGCTCCACAAGTGTTTTAAAGAAACATATCTATAAGATACATAAGTAAGAGTGTCTAAGGTTAGGACAAAAATTGAAAACACACTTTACCACGGTCTCCACATATCTAATGACCCTATTCTGGGGTTATTATGGGAAAAATTCGGCTGCAGAACCTGTTTGGGAGGCGCAGAATCAACCTGGTTGAAAACCGACAGCGAGGGCAGCTGGAAGGAATTTTTGGAAGCTTGCTTGTTGTCCGCGGGGTAGAGACGCTCCTGTGCCGGATTTGTGCCTCGAGCGCTGCCCTTGGGGCTCAGGGCGCTTTTCTGCATCAGGAGAGGCTGCTGAGGCGGGCTCAGAGACCTCAGCGCCGCTTTGCAGGCGTCTTCCCCAGACCTGGGCAGGGATTTGAGCAGGTGGTTCAGCAGGCGCGCCCCGAGGCTCTTGTCCATCCACTCGCAGGTGAGCAGCAGGTTGTGCACCTCGTGCATGCACTGGATGTAGCCGGTGCTGTACCTCTGCTGCGCCTCCAGGCCCACCTTGGAGTCAGCTGCGGGGAGAGGGCGCAAAGGGAGGGCTGAGCGGTGGGAGCACCGGGGGCTCCCCGCCGGAGGCACCGGGGGCTCCCCGCTGGAGGTACCGGGGGCTCCCGGCTGAGGTACCGGGGGCTCCCAGCCGGAGGTACCGGGGGCTCCCTGCTGGAGGTACCGGCCTTTACAAGACAGTTTGTTGGCGCGGGGAAGGCGAGCAGGGCGTGATCCCTGTGCCTCACTGCCCGCCGCCGAGGCGAAAGTGCCCCGAAAAAAGCAGAGATGGGCTCTGGAAGGAACGAACACCGTCCGTGGATTAACCAGCGGCCGGCTCCATCTCCCCATCTAGCGGAGAAAGCCGAGCCCCGGCAGCAGCCCGGGCCTCGGCTGCTTTGAGAGATGTTTGTGCCAGGCTGCCAGTGGATCAAACCTGCTGGCACTGGGAAAGGCACCGGGCACAGGGCAGGGACTGGGAACACGTAAGGGGGTAAGGGAGCAGGCACTCACCCATCATCTTGCTGCTCTGGATGTTCTGGAGGTGCTTCACTGTCATTTCCAGGATGTCTGCCTTTTCCAGCTTGGACTGCTGATAAGGAAAGAGCGCAGCAGTTCGAGCAAAGAAGGGTTTGCACCATGCCCAGTTTCTCTAAAGATGAGGCATTTCCCTTCCTCCCCCCCACCCCCCCAGCCTAATTTCCAACCAGCAAAAGGACAAAAGCAGCATAAAAGGAGCACTTACATCCAGGTGAAATGCACCCACAACAGTCTCCTTCAGCTGGTCTAAGCAGTTATTAATCCTTTCCCTTCGCTTTCGCTCAATGAGCGGTTTCCTTAACTGGCAAAGAAAAGGAGCAGGAAAAATTGCAGTTGATATTTTCATTTCCTCTCCCTGCTGCGGTTCAGCAAGGCCAGAGACCCCTGTCCCCTGTGTGAAGCCAGCGCAGGGTGGCGCAGTGCTCAGCAGGGACAAGATGTGGATGGAGCGTGTGCCAGCTCCAGCCAGGGCCTGTCCCTGAGGTGGCATCACCCCTCCCTTCTCCCACTTCCAATCATTTCAAACAGAGAAACTCATTTCACCTGATCAAAACAGAGAGAAGGCACGGAAAGGAAGCAGAAGAACACCCGCACGAGTTAGATTCAGAGAAAACACCTTTCTAAGAGGAGAAAAAGCGTTGTCCCCTTTCTGTGACCTGGAAGCAGTGGCCCGACACCCCGCATTGACATGCCCAGTGCAGGGGACACTCACCTTCCTCTCCTCCTTGGTGCTGGCTGCCTTGTGCGTGCCGGGAGCGGCGGCCGTCATCCTGGTCCAGGCAGCCGGGATGGGATGGGATGGGATGGGATGGGATGGGATGGGATGGGATGGGATGGGATGGGATGGAGGCACTCGGGCAGTGGCTCGCTCCCCTCCCAGACGGGCTCTTTGCTGCTCTGCTGCTCCTCGGCTGTATTTATAACCCCGAATTAGCATCTGAAAGGCAACTTTCCTTGGCGGGACTTCTTTTCCCACACGAGGGGTCGAGCCCGGAGGTTTGTGGCCATCAATCAAAGCTGACAGGTCACTGCTTCTTTTCAATGACCACGCCGGCCCCCCCAAACGGCGACAGATGTCCAGCCTCCGACGCTGGGCTTTGGAGGGCTCTTTTGTTCGGGAAGAAGGGAAGGAAAATGGGCGCGCTCGGAGCAGCTTGCACGGCTCCTCGCTCAATTTGCACAGATTCCCAGGGAGGGACACAATGGCCGGGAAGCGGTTGAATTACACCTGGGAAAATGCCTTCAACTCATCTTTTTCTCCCCCATCTCCTTGAAGCAATGCCTATTTTTACCTGCTAACCTGACCCCAGTAGGTTCACATCATTGTTACAGCCTTCTAATTTAATAATAGAGTGCTTCAGCTAGGAGTTCCTGCTCCCAGGGATTATTATTACAAGGAAATGATGATCGATTAAAAACTGTTGACAGCAGACACCCAAAGGAAGGTTGTTTCCATCACAGAAATCCTCTATGGAAAACATGGGAACTTTATTTACCTCTTGGGAACCTGAACTGTCTGTTGCACCTGGGTGGATGTAGGAAATATGTAACTCTTCTAGTTTTAGGCTGCTCTGCAGAATTTAATATTAAATTTTCAGGGTATTGAAGATGCAAACAAGCCTAGAGGTGAGTTAGTCCTGTGGGAGCTTTACTTATTTGATTTTTCCCCCTATGCTGCAAGGCTTGGGTGGCTTTGTGAGGAAGGGGGTTTGTCTGTTTGCTCCTCTGGAATGCTGGTGTGAGAGAAGAGGGGCCTTTTGAGGAGGTTTGGTGTGGGGTGAGAACGCACTTTTATACTTCCTCACTTCTGCCTGGCTTGGGGGAGAGTATGAAGGTGTTTTTCATGACCTTGCATTTTCTTTCTGAAGCTGCCTTGCTAATGAGCAGGATTTGGCAGTGTCCTGTTGAGTCCCATAGGTGAAGCCCTTTGGATTGGTGTCGAATGTGTCACCTTATTGAAGTGGAGAGGAAGCAGCTGCATCGGTTCAGAAGCACTGCAAGCCCTCCCAATGCACTGGTGGGATTTCCCAGCACCCGGGAAAAAGAAATACTTTTATTCAAATGAATAAAAAATAATAGCAGCCTTCTACAATGCAGGCTACACATAGGTTTACTTCGGCTTGAAGTACCCAGGTCTTTAGTACACCTACAGGAACAGATTTGCTCCACAAGTGTTTTAAAGAAGCATATCTATAATATAGATAGTGCCATGGCTGCAGAGCCCTCTGCCCCTCCAGCTCTGCGTGGGGATTTACCCCAGTGATAGCAGCGGGGACATCACGTTGTTCCTTGCTCAAGCACCGTGTGGGTGTGAGTGTGTTTGCTGGTGTGTCAATGCAAACATACCTGCAGCACGTCTGCATGCCCTGCTGCCTGGGCTTGTCACCAAAACATGTCCCCAGCCACAGGATCTGGCAGGCAGAGGCGGTTTGTCAGTCACACGGAGAGCTGGGGTGCAGTTACTTGGTTTTATAAGTGCCCTACTTGGCAATGGCCTGGGGCCGCTGGGGTGGTGGTTGTGCTGGGAGAGGAGGGTTGGGAGGGGAAGGTTAATGACTTATCCTTCGTGCCAGGTAAAGGGGTGGGATTCCTATCCCTGGTGTGCTGTCTTCAGAGACAGCAAAAGGAGATCCCACCACCCCATGCAGGAGGGCTGCACATCAGCCAGCCCAGGCTGCCCACCAGGGAAGACTCCTTTGCTTTTCCAAGCTTTTTTCCAGTCCAAGGAAGTGGCTTGTGGCTGGGGA
>WBMY01007220.1:98208-139380 GCA_013397315.1 Donacobius atricapilla | reverse complement strand
CGCTGCCGCCGACCACCGCTCTTTGTTGCGGCCTTGGCCGCGCGGAGCGGCCGCAGGCGCGGGGCCGGCGCTGCCTGGCGCGGCCTCTCGGGGTCCGCTCCGAGGCCTCTTCCTACAATTGTTGTTCCTGCCGGGAGCCCCGATAGGCCTCGGCAGCGGGGCTGCGCGGGAGGGCTGCTGAGAGCCGGGTTTCTTTGCAGACTGCCCTACAGATGGCTAACGCTGCGTGAGCTCTGTTCTCTACGATACGAAAAGTTTTGTCTTTTTTTTTCCCCTTGCAAATCCGTTGAATGCTGCCGGTACAGTAACTAGAATGTATCCGGTTTTGGTGTTTCTGAATTTTTTTGAATTTTAATTTCTGGTGAGGGATCATGTAGGTGCCCAGGATTTATTTAAAACCTATATGCTGTCTTGTGGGAATGGTGTGATTTAATTTGCATGATGAGTCAAAGATTAAATTACATGACCTAGGCTCTTCAGTTTCAGTGAGGCAAATAACAAAGCGTGGAAGAACAGTTTCAGTGTAGATCAGAAATGAAATTTGATTAACATCAAAATGTTGTAAAGTTTTGCCTGCTCGTGGGTCTTTATTAGATTTACCTGTCGGAAACTGTTAATTGAAGGTCCTAAGCAGTGTGGTTCATCAGGAAGTGTGTCTTCCTTTTTAACACCTAGAGTTCATGTAGTCAGAGGAAATTTAACATCCTCAGCTTGCACTCAGGATTGAAGCTTTTAAATAATACATTTTTATTTAGAATACTGTGTACCTTTAATTAATAGCTGTTACCTAATACCTGTTGATGTGGCACATGCCTTTAACTGCAGAAGAAAAAAAAAAAGACCACAAAATAGTTGGTGAAGTAGAATAAGTATGGTACTTTTTCTGGGCTCAGGTGTAACTTGGTTTTTAGTTGTTTTCAGTTGTCCTGTAGAAATTGGCAGCTAATGTGATCTGTAAGTGGCGTGATGGTGTCTAGATAGGTTTCTGTCTGCGGTGGACTGGCTGTTGTAAGAATATTGTATTTCACATTTCAGGGTTTTCCTGTGGTGTGAGAAACCATTGGGTCGGCCAGCTAGGATGCATTTGGCTTAATTTTTTTATATTGAATGTGGATCTCGTTTGTGGCGTGATGTTCCTGTTGGGGCTTTCCTCGGTCAGAAGGGAGCACCTCAGGACAGGAGGAGGTCGTGTCTGGTGGTGTTGGGACCAAGCAGAACAGTCTTAGAATGTGAGTTTGTACATATGGGCTAGCGTGCTGCTGAATTTTTCTGGATGCTGATAGCACTGATTTTTTTTCTTTTTTTAAGTTTAGTGACACCCTCTTCTTTATGTTGGCACAGAGTTCTGAAATTTTGATGTGTTCTGTGTGCATTGAATACACAGTGGTATAAAACAGAATTTATATTTTTAAAAATACAGGTATTTACAAATAAAGGAGACCCAGTAAAAGCAGCAGTTGAGTAATACTTTGTGACAGTATGTCTTTGAGAGATAATTATGCTCTTTGGGTATTATCAAGCCCAGACAAATGTATATTCCCAGTGGGGTGTGATAATATTAAAACTGCACCTCTTGGAATTCCTTGATTGGTTTATTCAGGAGGGAATGGTATCTATTCTGCATTCTATCATGTAGCTCTTATTAATTAATGGCTGGTAGTTGAATGAGACTTGACTGTGCCCTGTATTTGCACTTCCTAAGGTTTTTTATGGCATTTTGGTGAATATGAGAATTACTGACCAGTGTCTTTCCTTCTGAATCATTTCTTTGTTCAGTTTTTGCAGATTTTTTACATGAATTGTTTGCAGCCTAATTTTTTTGTATAAAATATTTCTGAAAGCTGACAATCTCTGTATGTGCTTTAGAGGCTTTAGACACTTGCTAAAATGATTTTTTGGTGCAGTTTCAGGTGCTCTAATAGCCGGTGCTGCTTTGAAGCGGGGGCAGGAGAAGCCTGGTGGCCTTTTGAATTCCCTTCTGGCCCTGCTTTTCTGTACTTGTGACACTGTGTAATATGGTTTAATTACAAGAGCAGCTATTAAAGTATGATTATCTTCGTCTAATTGGAGGCATCTTGCAGTTACCTATCAAAAATAAGATTTGACTCATCTGCTCCTTCAAAATTAATAGTTCCACAACAGCCTGCAGCTATTTATGTAAATAATGTGCAAAGCAAAAATGTGAGTTGAATATTTTTCAAATATTATCATTTCTGCATTCATGCATTGCCCATGTTTTCTCTTGATACCATGCTTCTGGCACCATGAGGTGCAGAGGTTTGAGCCAAAAGGAAGCTGAATGCAATGAGAAGGTGAAACTTTATGCTGAGATCCCTCCCCACCCCCCAAGTGCAAACACAAAGGTTAAATTAGAAGATGAGGCTGTCTTGAATTATTTTAAAGGACTTGAGCTGGGCTGTTAAATGCACGATGATCGGGAATACCTAAGGCTTACACTGGTGTCATGTGAGTTTGGGCTTTCTTTAGCCTGAGCAGATTTATGTGCTTTCCTTATTGCACCTTGTGATAAAATAACACATTCATTTGCCCCTATTTAAATACTCCTTAAAAAGGCTTGAATTCAGGATTCATCCAAACTGGAAGCAGCCAAAATTCTGTATGTTTACAGGAATAACTGTGGTCATTCCTCAACAGCCTTTGTGGCCTCTTTTTTCAGACAGTGTTAATTTAGGAAGTAAATGGCTTAGGTTTAAACAAACAACTCCAATTTGCTTTCTAACTCCCTTGGTCTGAGTATTCGAGCTATGCTTGATACAATCGAAAGACACTGCAAAAAGTTCCTGACTGTTGGCTTCAAATTTACTAAGAGGAAACAAATATAAAGCCTATCCACAAGGGCATAAAATTCTTGGGATATAACTGAATGTTGTAGCTAATCTTTCTGTTTATTGAAATTCTACTTCTTGTAGTTAAATTCCAAGTTCCTTTGTAAAGATCCGTTTCCTCTGTAATCCTTTCCTCCCCTTCAAACACTCAGAGAATCCATCACCAAGAAGTTAAATATAGCAGGACAGTTCAAAAACTGTCGAGTTATAATTAGTAGAGAACTGTAGTATTAGTGTAAGATGTTTTTCTAAGTTCACAAACATCTTTGGATGAAGATATTTATGAGTTAATACATAGATGTTTAAAACATTGGATATTTTAAAACATTCAGGTATACTGCCAAGTGTGGGAAATGGCTGCATCAGTGAAAAATTACTCTGTGCTGCTTTTGATCCTTGCCCTGCTGTATATTTTTTTTAGTCAGTCTTTATTGATAACAAATTGTTTTTTCTTACTAAGAGAATGTAACAAATTGCTTTAACTGCAAACCCTGCAAGATTTGAAACACAAGGCTTAAAAATAGCTAAAATAGAACTTGACTATAAATTAAATAGAATTAATTTGTCAGCTTTTCAGGGAGTTGAATGTATGTGACTGTGAGAACAGTACTTATGTTCAGTCACTCGTGTGTGAAATGCCTTATCTCCTTTGAAGTTTATCTGTTAAAACATAGAATGAAAAAATGGAGAAGTGTTTCCAGAAATGTGGAATGCGTGATCTTTTTCTGGCTGCTCGAGCTGCCCAGACAAACAGCTTGACATCTGAAGAGACAGGTCTGAGAAGGTTTAATTGTTTTATTTACTGACTTTGAGTAAAGCATGGCTGTGCATGGAGCTGGGAGGGAAGGCAGCTGCACGGAGGCGTAGAACACCCCAGCCAGCTCTTGCAGCCAGTGTTGCTTAGACTGTGCAACTTTCTCTGCCATTTTCTCTTTACTTTCCTGGCCAGGTGCACCTGGGAAGCTTCTCATGGATGGATATATTTTTCCAAATATTCATTCAGAGCCACAGCAGCTTCTCAGCTCATCTACTGAGGAGCTTGCTTTGAGAAAAAGGCTGTAGACACCGAGTTAGGAGTGACAGCCTGTATGGAGTGGTAGATGTGTGTGCTGATCGCATCCATTCAGAGCGTCCAGCTGCAGTGGGGGCTCTGAGCTCTGCCTCTGGGTAAGCACTTTCAGGAGGTTTTGCTGCACTTGTAGAAATGAGGCAAAAGTTATTTGTGTCATTATATTTTACCTTTGACTATTACATGTGAAGTTACTGCTCTGGCAGATGATACTCCTTTTAATAGATGTCAGAAGATTTAATTTTTTTATGTTTGGTGTATTGCAGTAATGTATGATATTAACCATCAAATTAACCACCGCCTAACATTTTGACTTTATTGAATATCATGTATAGACAAAGAATAAGCAAAAGTAAAGTCTGTTCACAGAGATGCAAAATTTTAGCAAAGAAAATGTGTGTGGGGTTATTGTAAAAGACTTTAGTGATGCAGAGATGCACTGAGTGTAACACAGGGATGCCTGAGAAGTCTCTCCCACACAGTTTATGAATGCATGGTTCTTCGAACCTGTCACACCTGCTATTCAAGTCCTAAGTTTCTTCTGACTGGAATTTGGTAGTGATGGAGAAACTTCTCAGGAGAATTTAAAGAGATACCTTGGAGGAGGTCACTTGAGGCACAATTCCCGACAGAGACTTTGTATATGCTTGGTACTACATGAGACAAATGTTGAGAAAGCAAAGTTAATCTCTCAAAAATTAGCAAATATCCCAAGCCTTGCTTTGCTTATACCAATTTGATACAAAAACCTTTTGTGATTGTTTCCAGGTTTTTTCAGCTTGGTGCCCATAACCTCCTTTGAATGCACTTGTTTAGTTGCAGTGTATTTGGTCTTTTGCCTTACTGCAAAAGATGACAGGAGATCCAGGTGCTTGGGGGGTTTTTCTTTGGTTCACAGATACTCATGACAGTACATTTCAGAGTGTTCTTGAGCAGCATGGTGCTTCTCCTCCTGTTTTTCAGGGAATGATGCTTAAGCACAGACAATTTCCTCCTCTCTTTGAGCGTGTGATGTTTGTTGTGCATGTTGTCTGGTGGAGCACTTGAGAAAAACACGCTTCCTAAACTTTTTTTCCAGTGACACCCATTTGTGACGTGAAATTCAGTTGCCTAAACACAGGTATCTAGTTTTATTTTAGATACTCCAAGGCACCTGCCTTAGAGGTTTGTGATTTTCTGAAAGGGCAGTTGGAGACCAGCTGTGGTTTCAGAGCATTCACAGTGGTGTTCCTCCATCAGGCACCTGAATTGATTCTGTGGTATTGGTTGTGAGCCTTGGAATCTCATTTTGGCCTTGCAGAAGAGGATGAACACTGAAGCAGTGACCATATTATAGGCACCTGGGTTGTGTGTTGCCTAATGAGAAAGGAAGATTTGGGATCAAATTCTGCTGCCCGAGGCAGTACTTGGGAGTCTTGTCCAAGAGACCTGGTTTTGCTGCCCTCTGCCTTGTTGCCTGCTTTCCAGCTTTATAAAAGCAAAAGTTCCTATGGAAACTTTCCGTTTTGTAGTCTAGTGTAGTTTGTCAGTGGAATGAGCGAAGGCATCTCTTAAAAAAAAGTATGACTGAAGAAAACTAAAATAATCAAGATAATTGGAAAACCTTAAATCAGATGTTGGCTGTTTGATTTGAGGGTTCAAATATGAACCTGAGAAGTTCAGCTTGTCTTAAAATATGATTGGAAGCAAGCATTGTTGCCTGCCACCAGGGCAAATAGTCTTTTTCCATGAATTACAGAGGTAATGATTGACAGCAAAGACAGCTTCTTGAAAATAGTCTATGTTGGCTAAACAAGCGCTGTTCTGGAGGTGATTATTTAGATTTGTGATATCTAAGAAAAGCAGTAGATTGACTCATCAGAATTGACTAACATAGTTCCGTTTTATGTCTGTAATTGACATTGAGCAATATCCAAGCTCTG
This sequence comes from Donacobius atricapilla, assembly GCA_013397315.1. Classification (NCBI taxonomy): domain Eukaryota; kingdom Metazoa; phylum Chordata; class Aves; order Passeriformes; family Mimidae; genus Donacobius; species Donacobius atricapilla. Next base: position 133,543 of record WBMY01007220.1, on the reverse strand, counting down.
CTAACTCTGTAATAGGGTGGAGCTGGAGTAAACAGTTTTTCTCTGAGGAACTGCATCCATTCACAGAGCATTTTGGGCAGAGTCCTGGCATTGCTGTGTCTGACTGGTGCTGCCCTTAACTCGTGTTATGGCGATGGGTTTGACATCATTAGACCCAAAGAGCCTCTTCATTACAGGGTTAGGGAATATTTTCCCAAAAAGTCACAAAAACTTTGGGGCATTTGTGTGTGCTGACAAACTTATGAATGTATTTAAGTTTTAAATTCTGTGAGAGAATTGCATGTCAATTTTCTTCATTCTTTTAACCTGGAAAAAACCAAACAACCTTCAACTCCTCAGCTTCTTAATTTGTGATTGTACTTATTACTTCCTTCCTGCATATACATTTTTTTTTCCTCTCGGAAAGAGAAATAAACTCTGTTTAGTGAGTTTTCCTTCGTGCTTGGGAACTTATATGTGTGTGTAGATATGTAAAAATAAAAAAATGTTAACAGCCATATGGGGCTGGATTTATAGTTTCCATCCAACAAAGATGGATTGGGTTCTTGCTTTGAGGCTGACCATGCAAGGCTCTTTGCTTCCCTTAGGAATTGTACTGGGCAGGGCCTCAGAGTTGTTGGAGTGGAATCTGAAGAGTAGTTCTGCTCTCCCTTTAGCACTGGCAGTCAGTCCTCGTACTGATGCAGGTTGAGGACTTAACACTATCAGCTCTAGGAGGAAATGTCAAATCTGTGTTTCAGAAGTAGCTGTTCTTGACCTTTTTAGTGGGCAAGGAGAACAATTGTTGGCCAGAAATACAGAAACTTTTCTCTCGAAATAGGTTGTTTTTAACTTTCAGAATTACTAGGAAGCATTGAGAAATATTAGTAAGTATAACAGAAGTTTCTACCCCTTGTCTCCGTTATGGTACTCATAACTTTCAGTGTTGTGGATTGATACCTCTGAGATTTATACAAAAACTCAGAAAATCCAGACTTCGAGCAAGTCTCTAAATTAGATAACCAAGCTAAACTAATTGCAAAATGACTGTGAAGGGAAAACTAAAATCTATATTTTAGGAGCTAAAAGGGATAGCTTGAAAATCCATAAATTACAGGGTCTCTCACGTGGTTTATTTAAATCTTGTTTGACTTAGTAGAGAAGTATTTTAATAGATTTCAATACATCTGAATTCTGTGAAATCCCCTTATTTACTTCTGTTTCTAATGGATGGTTGGTCACATTCCAAAATTGTCACTTGCATGCCTTTTATTTTTGTAATTTTTGGGGAATGTAAAGGTTGCATTACAGTTTATGGGCGGCATCACAAGCGGTGAAGGCAGCAAGGTGAGGGAGGGAATTTTGATTTCTTGACCATCTCATCATTTGATTTAAAAGCTCTTGTTTGATTGAAGCCTCTTAGTGATATAGAAAATGATGATATTGTACTGTCATAAACTCCTATTTCAATAATTTCTGTAATCCCTAATTAAATAAAGTTATGTTAAGTTGGTGCGCCAATTAATAATTTTGAGGGTTGTGGGAGTTTTGTTTTGTTTTTCCACATAGCCCTAAGGACGTTGATAGGGTACTGACACAGTTGAAATACGTAAAAATGCACAATGTTATGAGTATAGGTATCAGCTAAAATGCAAGTAGTTCCACCTGAGCTTGGTGTCAGCCCTTTAGAAGAACTATTGTCCTGCAGAATGTTTTTTTCAGTCATTTCAGATATGATGTGTGATCATTCCTTGGGTAAACTTGTAGAGATGGAAACTTCTTTTGTAGTGTTCAAGTTTCTCTTGGTAGCATTACGCAGTAATTGCATTAGAGGAAAATCAGGAGTGCTTCTTTTAGTATTGTGAAACAACTTGATAGTTCCCTTTTCCAGTCCAGCTCTTCTCAGCAGATTAATTAAGGGAACTGTCCCTCAGAGGAGCTTCCCACCATGTTAGTTGACCTAATATTAGTCACATTAGTCACTTTGGTTCCAAACCGTGTTTTTCACGTGCTGTCTGTAGCCAGGCAGCTCTCAGCCAGTTTTTCATTCGTGGCCCTGGCTTTCAGTGATTTCTGTGTTTCAGGGGAGGAGCTGACTCCTGTAATGGATAGATCAACAGCGCTGGTTTGTGACATTTCTGAACCCTCTGGGCTCTTCTGCCTTGGAGAGTCGTATTACAGCAACTATTACGAGTTGCTTTGAAGTCAAATCAGTTGGGAAGTCTTTCTTTTGGAAGGGCGGCTTTATGCTGTGCTGTTCCCTCCAGCCTCCTTTTTCTTTAAATGCAAATGTGCTTTTAGAAACTTTTGGTCAACAGCAAGCAGGAGCTGCTAGGTACTGTCTTGTGAGTTTTGGATGGAATAAATTTAGATGTTAAACTTTTTATGAAGAATTCCAACCTGTGTTTTCCAAGGTTGTTATTTTCTTGTATTTGTTACTTTCATGGAAGCAGAGGAGTTTGCTTAGCGGGATGTGCTCTACCTGGAAAGAAAACTCAAGTGTCCCCTAGAAGAGCAAGACCGATGAAAAGTAGCATGTATCAGCACAGACTCCTGATACACTGTTTATCTTCTGTTTTTATTAACACACAATAACTTTGAGTGACTGAAACTCTCAGGTGGTGTCAGCAGGGAAAAGGATTTTGACCTGGGTTTTTCAGGAATGGCTGACTTTTCAGAGTATGTATGCTGAAGTATCCTGCAGTAACAGATCTTTGGACTGGTGTCTTGTGAGTCATCAGAAGGACTCTTAATTAGGTTGCCATGGCAAGAGCTTGAGCACATTTTGGGAGCAGTCTAGATCATTCCCCCTTTTTGATTCCTGTGCTGCAGAGCATTTCATAACATGGAGTTCATGGGTTAGCTGAAACTCTTCTACCTCAGCCTCAAAATCTATAAAAGTAAAACACAACGGTATGGTGTTAAATATTATGACTTTCACCTCTTCTCTCCTGAAGGTTTGTGACTTGGATAGTTCTCTTAATCCTGGGATGTGTCACCTCTGCCTTTGAATACATCTTTCTATACTCTGTGTTGCCCCAAAGTACACACCTATCTTGGCAGTTGAGATGTGTGGTTTATGTATCAGGAATTGAATTCCATTAGTGACTTTCAAGATTCAGACCAAACATTTAAACTGGCAGAAGAAAGAGAGGTGATTTAGGGGAACTGTGCAAAGCACACTTTTCTGCAGCCACTTAAGGTCAGTTGTGATGTTGAAATTATTTATGTGAAATTTCTATATTGTAATGGCTGGTTCTTGGGAGAACAAAGTGAAATATCCTTTAAGGTCTAGTTTTTTTTGCTTCCTTGTTTATTATCTTGGCACAAAATCTGGTCACTTATTCAGTAATGGTTTGTTGTTTAGTTTTAAAGGGAGATACTTTTATTGTAGCGTCATTGAATGGTTTGGACTGGGAAAGGACCTTAAAGACTTTCCAGCTCCAGCCCCTCTGCCATGGGCAGGGACAGCTTTCACCGGACCGGGTCGCTCAGAGCCCCATCCCGCCTGGCTTTGAACACTCCCAGGGATGGGGCACCCACAGCTTCCCTGGGCAGCCTCTCCTCCCTCGCAGGGAAGAATTAATTCCTAATACCTAATTCAGCCCTAACTGCTCTCAGTTTGAAGCTATTACCTTGTCAGCAGCCCTTCTGCAGCTCTCTTGTAGCCCTTAGGAGACTTGAAGGTACTTCAAGGCCTCCCCAGTTCTGTTCTGCAGGCTGAGCAGCCACAGCTCTCTCTGGCATCCTGTCTCCATTGCGGAGGTGCTCCAGCCCTCTGATCTTCTCTCTGGCCCCCTCTGCAGCACTCTCTTCCGCGGGCCCGTGTTCCTCGTTCGCTGGGGCCCGGAGCTGGGGGCAGCCCGGAGCTGGGGGCAGCCCTGCGGGTGGGGTCTCAGCAGGGCAGGGCAGGGTAGAGGGGCAGAATGGCCCCTGACCCTGCTGGCCACGCTGCCCCCGCCACCCGGGACGTGGGGCTTGCTGCGCTGCCGGGCACGGGCACGTGTCCGTGCCATGGTGGGCTTCCCGTCGGTCACCCCCCCGGCTCCTCTGGGCAGGCTGCTCTCAGTGCGCTCCCTGCCCACGCTGCGTTCCTGCCCGGGACTGCCCGGCCCACGGGCAGCACCTGGCAGGGCTGTGCTTGTAGAGCTTCCCAAGGTTTGCCTTAGCCCAGGTCTCCCTCTGGTGCCGGCCCTGTGGGCAGCCTCCCTTCCCTGCAGCCTGCTGGCTGCGCCTCACACACAGCCTGATGTGGTCACAGCCCTTGCTGAGGGTGTGCTCAGTGCCATGTCCCTGGCACACATCTGAGCCGTGCCAGTCCCGTGGTGACCCCTGAGGAGCACCACTCCTTGTGGGGGATGATACATTGACAAAGTGTTGTCTCTTTCCTGAATCCTCGATATTAGGCTGGGTTTTAGCCAACTGCTTCTCATGAGTTGATTTCTCACTCTGGTGTCTTGGTAGCAATGAGATAGATGTGCACCTGAATATCACAGATATCGTGTGGCCTGTAATGCATTGATTTTGTGTTTTTGTTTTCTTTTCTCTTTTAAGTGATGCCCATGAAATTAATTCTTGCTCCTGAGTAACCAGGGGAAAAATTTCTCCTGGCTAGCCTCTGATTTTGATGTTCTTTGTGATATGTTCCCCTTTGCCATATTGTCCTTGGTACAGCATACCCGAGAGGAAGCAGGGAGTTTTGTCTGAGTATGAGCTTTGTGAGAGTTCTTTTCTAAAAGGCACCTCCGCACAGCTAACTTGGGAAAATTGGACACTTGATTGATGGTGTACTGATGTTGGCTGGCAGTGTGAAGGAAAGAGCACTCTTTATAAAAGTACTGAAGCAGTAAAGCCCTAGCAGAGTTGCAGTTATCATGGTCAGAGGTTGTGGTTGGTACTTATCTAAGCTGTATCTGCCCTGGTAGGATTTGCTAGCAGAGCTGTGTCAGTAAACCCTTTGTATTGTCATCAAAACTGTCTTTTAAGTGCCAAGGACAATGGCAAAAAAAAAAAATTCATAGTGTGCCAGAAAGCAAATTTGTCAGATGGATAATGACCTGTGGATCAGCACAGATATTACCTATGCTTCAGCTCCTAGTACTAGGTAAGAGAGAATTTAAGGGAAAAAGGCCTGAACAACTCCTTTCTGTTACTGAATGAAGATGTAATGAACTAGAGGGAAAAGATTCCCAGTAATGGTAGTGTCATGATTCTCAGTCATTTATTGATTGCCCTCTCCTGCGTTTTCTGTGAGTCAGTATGTAACTCCTGTAGGACGTTTGTCAGGAACTCCCTTTTGTAGAGGAGGTATGGATCATTGGATCACGCACCAAATTGGCTTGGTTTCATGTAGCAAGAATCAGCTGGGATTCATGAGAATTGATCTCCCAGCGACGTACATTTTATTTTAACCTTTGTGTCCCGCTACCGAGATCTCGCAGTGGAGGTGACAGTGGCAGAATTGAGGAGCCAGCTGTGGTCTCAGCCTCCCCTGCAGAGTGTGACCAGCTCTTTGCAGTACGACTTGCTGTGCCTGTTGGGTTTCGGTTTCAGCCCTCCTTCTGCCCAGCTGATGCATGAAGTGAAGCCGAGTAGTTAAGCTGTGCTTGCTCGCCTGTCATCCCAGCTGCTTTGTAAAGCGTATGGAACTGAGGTGAACTCCACAGTAGTCTTAACACAAAGAGTCTTTAACTGTGAGCTCCCAAACGGATGATTTTAGAAGGGGAGCCTTCACACGTGGAGCGTGGCAAAGCAGAGATGGATGGAGTTCATTCCAGGCTGCCTGTGGCAGGAGCCAGTAGTAAGCACTGTGGGAAGGGGATACTCCTTGGTGTGTCTTCCCAGTTTCAATGTTTTTAGGTTGTTCCTCAGCGATGTCAAGGTCACTGTTCTACTGCTTATACTCTTAATGCTTTAATGTTGCTGTTCTTTAAGTGATCTTAGTCTTTTGTAGGTTATGTTTGTTAAAAATTTGTTGATCTTAAGGTAAATTAGATGAAGAGCTGTGTTGTGTTGAACTTAGATAAACTTAGGTTGAGCATTAGAAGTTACTAGCAGGCCACAGAATGTGATCTCCAAAGAAATTAAAGAAACCATGGGGAAAAACATTGTTGAATTTCTTTAAAGTTAGTTTTAAAACTTATACACTTCTTACTGAAATTGTATTTGAGTAAATACCCTATTAATTTAGATTTTTTTCCTAGGTTTGTTATTTGTACTACTAGAGAATGGCTTTACTGAGAGTAGGGTTTTGTTTGAGAGAATATTCTCTAAAGAAAATTGTGCCTTCGAGGACTGCGGCTGGAGCAGTCCCAGACCCATTCTTGCAGTTTAATTGTTCTCAACTTCTGTTCAAAACAAAACGCCCCGAAAGCGCACATGCACTTCCCTTGTGCTGGTATTTGGGATGCTGATCCTCCTTCCTTATGTAACCAACTGTGTGTAAAGTGATATTTTCTCCTTGCCCATTGCACCAACTTTCTGGTTCGGGCTCAGTGCTGATGTTGTGGTGCTGGTGGGTTTTCCTGTCCTTCGCCTGGGTGGTTTCTCACACTCGGACAACTGATCTGAGTCATTTGAACGTGTGAACATCATTTCTGATGTGAAATAAATCAGAAATGAAACTTCAGTGTCCTTCTGCCTCCACTTTTGCCACCACTTCACTCTCAAAATTGACCCTTAGATGTATATCAGAAAATCTGGTGCAAAGAGAACTGCTGGAAAGGAATGGGAATAATATATGCAGAGGACTAGAAATGGTTACAAAGGAGACTCTTGCTTTGCAGTTTTGCTTCCAAGGGTGGGTAGAATGGCACGTACAGAATTGCAGCCTTTTTTGTCATGTAACAAATATTCGGGGGTTTGTGATGATGCAGTACGGGCAACTGAGCCAACAGGGGACTGACTGTAATACCAGGTTAGGAGAAAACTCTTGCAGCTTCTACCTGGGCAGAAGTGGGCATATTGTCTGACAGCTTTTCTTGAAGCTTCAGGTAAGTTCTTTCTTTTGTGCATAGTGTGCTGGAGATAGTAGTTGCTTTTTGTGATGAAATATAGGGTTATAATTGTTTTATTAATTTTTAAATATACTTCCCAAGGAATGGGTGAGGCATTCGCATGCCTGTCTGTATCCCATACTGCAGTAAGGTTTGTGGGGAAATGGATGGGTGGGGTAACTCCAAACAGCACACCAGGGAAAGGAGCTGAGTCATAAGATTTCCTTCAACATGGAGACAGGCTGGGATCTCACATTCTAAGCTTTAGTATTAACAAGCTTTTCTGCTTATGCTGGATCTCTGAAGCCCCTTAAAAGCAGCAGTGCTGTTTAAAATCAGTTGCTATTTAATGTTTCTGGAGCTGTGTGTTAAACTGCAGTTTCTATAATAATGTACAAGTCACAGGGTATAATGTAGTTTTAGGGGCTGCAGTGAGCTCGTGGAGCCCAATGGCAGTAGCTGCCCTTGTCTTTGTCCAGCGTGGTGCAGGTGTGTGCTGGAGGAGTAGGCTCTTGAAGAGGCAGAAGGATTAGTAAATTAATGGAATGACAAGAGAGAAGCCTGCTTAATTAAAGGAATCAGATGGCATTTGGTGCTAAAGAAACAAGCAGGGCTATGAACTGCCAGGGTTTTAATTGCTTGGGAATTTTCAGAAAGTAAGAAGCTATGTCACATTATTAATTTCATTTTTATGTAGAAATTTATTTTACTCTTTTTTTTCTGAATCCATTGAATTAATTTTTTTTTGTTCACTTTACTGTTCTTCTGTGTTACAGGAGGGATTTTTTTCCTTAATGACTTTCATTTTTCCCCCAATTAAGTTGCCATTTTTAAAGAGGGGATTTTTTTATTCCATTTCAATCTTTAAGTGGGTCACACCACAAATAATTCTGTGATGCAGAGTTGTGAAACTGCTTTTGAATCACATTAAAGCTTTTGTGTGCTGCAGACTTGATAGAAGAAGTTAGTAGTGAATTTTAAGAAAGATGCTAGTGTTCCATGCTGGGTGGGACACACCGAGTATGAGATGAACATGCCTGTCCTTCAAGAAAACTTGTATGTGTGAATTATATTCCTCACAAAATTATCACAACAGATCCAAACAGATCATTGGTGTAATTTTTTCCTATCCATCCTATGTAAAGTTGTGTTGAAATAACTACTGAAAAGGTATGTGGAAGTATATAGAGGATAGCAAAAATGCCCTAGACCTGGACTATACCCTTAAATTTTGCCAGTAATTACCATTTGCAAGCACAGCCATGGTTGCACTGAACAGTTCATGCTGGAGCCCTGGAATACATTGTGGTGTGGCTCCTGCTCTTTATCAGTTTCATTTCCTTTGTGATAGGAAAGCTTTGCAGGTGAGCTTGTATTAATTAACTGTGCTACATAGACACATATTTTGGATAAGAGGCTGTTGTGTTTCAATTAGTTTGACGTATCCAAAAGAAAAGAACTGCTCTGGTACAATGCTGAAGTTCTGGAAAATCATTTAGTCCAGTGGGAAACCATATATCCAGAATGAGGGTGCTGAAGGATGTAGTAGAACACAGCACATGAAAAATGTGCAAGACTGTTTTGATGAGGAATGTGAGTACTCAGTTTAAATCCCTCTGAAGGAAACGGTGGGTGCTGCCCTGGGTCACTCCACTTGCGCACTCAGAAGTGGTGAGGCCCTTCCGGAGGACGTGCTGCAGGCAGGAATTTGCGGTGATGAGCTGGCAGCAATATCCCAGATGCTTCCCAGTGGCACCTGGCTGCTGTCCTGCCGTGCTGCTGCTGCTGCACGTGTCTGGGACAAACCACAATCTCAAAAAGTACAGGCAGGAGCTTCGTCTGCCTAAATGCTCCGATACCTGGTGACATTTCATAATCTTGTACAAGAGGGTTGAATAGCTAATAAGGTGCCACTTCTGGCTTTGAAGTACTCCAATTTTTTTTTTTTTTTTTCCCCAAGGAGCATGGTAGCTTGCATAAAAAATGGTTCTTGGATCAAAGGCATGGCTGTCAGTCTTCCTTTGGCGTGCTGGGCATGTCTGAGAGTGAGACAGTGCTTTTAAAAATGCATAATTTCTCGATCTGTTTCTGGTTTTATCATTCCAACCAGACTTAACAGTGGTGAATTCTAGCTGAGCTAACAGCCGCTTGTAGCAATTGCACCTGAAGAAAACGGATTTATGTTATTGTTTTCAATACTGGCTTAATTATCCCTGTTAATCCAAGAGGCATGCAGCAAAAGAGTGCGTTCTGAGGGAAATCGGGTCTATCAAGACAAACATGAGCTTGCTGCATTATATTTTTTTAATAACAACGTGTCCCTTTTTCGCAAGAAGCCACATGTTGTATCAGTAATAGGCTGATAAATTGTCCATTAAAAATCCACATGCAGTGCAGCCCCAACTGTTTATTGTGCAGCTAGGTATTTTGCCTTTGTAGGCTCATTAGTTTAAGTGTATTTGCTTAAGCCATTCTCCTACGTGTTGTTAGCACTGTGGAAGGTAATTGACCCATGATATGATTTCAGGATAGAAGTTGGCAGCTTCCCTCTACCTGGAGGAGGAGAAGCTGGTGTGCCCTTCCCTCCCGACGGCCTCAGCCCTCTCCTCCTCCTTTCCTTGGCCTGGGTCTGGCTCACAGCTCCAGGTGCCTCGTACTGCTTTGTCTTAAGAACCTTTCAGGATTTCTGTTCTTATTGATTGTCTCTCATTTTTGTTGGCTTTGTCTTCTGCCATTTTGGGCGGTTCAGTCAGCACACCGGGCACTCGGACAAATATCATGCTTCTCAAAATAACTGCTGCAAAGTGACCTTGCCCCTCCAGCCCGCTGCAGATTCGGCTCCGGCCTTACCCTGGAGTGAGCGCTCTTCTGGCGAGACTGGGAGCTGATTGCCAGCTACTTGCTGCTCCAAGGGGTGGTTTTTCTATGCTCCTTACACTACTCATAGTTTATTTTCCTTTTACATGTTAGTTTTCTGCTAGCTTGCTGAGTGGCTGAGCTCATGGATGGGTCAGCCTGCCCTGGCACCAAGCAGGGGGAAGGGGTGTGGGGCTGGAGCAGAGGGGGAACAGGACATCCCCAGCAGCAGTGGCCAGTTCCAGGCTTGGCTCGTCTGCCGTGGGGAACCTTACTGGGAGTTATTTGGCTTTACTAAAATGATGTTGGTTTTGTTTGATCTGCAGCAGTTTTCTTCTTACGTGCACTTTAAATGGATGTTATATGGGCTTTCTCGCTAGGCTTGGATTTTTTTAACGTGTGCAGTTGCAGCCAGGAAATAGCTGAAGGGTTTTTTCCTCCTCTTCTCCTCATTAGGAGCTTGCAAAAGGAGTCACCTTAAATTCTTGGTGTGTATAAACAAGGCAGCAAGATGCAGCTGAGGACTTAATATAGTGCAATTAACTGGCGAGGGCCATAATAGAATAAGGATTGAGTTTATTGCACCTGTTTGTTTCACAAAAGTGGAAATGTAGGGGTTTTGTACATTAGTTAATTTTGCATGGGGATAGGTGGTGGTTTAATGGGTTGCTCTCTGGAGCTGGAACATGTGTGAATACTTAAATGATGCTTTATTTATATATACTTCTGTGCCGAGAAAAAAAGTTTAAACTTTATGGTAAATTTGTGGTAAATTCATGGTATGTCTAAAGTAGAAAGGCTTGAGTTTGCCTTTGTGTCCTTGCTTACGCTGCTAGGATGGCTTTCCATTCAATTTAATCCCTTTCTCTTCTTCCCTTTAAAAGTCTGTGCTGGTGAGACTTTGGTGCCACAAATTCATTTGTCTATGGATTAACTCTACACGTTAGTGCAGTCAGGAGTGTAATTGTACCATTTCTTGTACCAATATTGCTCTGAAGATAGCAGTGCAGGCATCTCACAGTAACAAAAACGTGCTTCCTGCAACAGAAAAAAACACTTCTACTAGTAAGCAATCAGGTTTTAAACAGTGGCACACAGTTCTGTTATAGAGGTAGCATATTTTCTGACCCTTCAAATAAAAAAAGCTCAGCTACATGGCCGACCATAGTCCAGGTTAGTGTATCTATTCTCTAGAGAATTTAAATTAATTAAAGGAAAGGAATTTGTTTTATCATGCTTCTATATTTGTTCCTGTGGCTTTCTTTTTTCTGCAGGAGGGTTGTCCTCACAGAGAAATGCTGGTTTTTTTTAACTCAGCAGACACTTTAAAATCTTATATATGGAATGCATGAAATTGGACATTATTGATTGTGTGGTCAATCCAGTGAATAAAAAATCCAAAGCCGTATAGATAAAGCTAACTGCATGGATGCATGGTGCATTGGCAGAGCTGGAAGTGATACACCCTCTGAAACAGTGGCGTGCTATCTCTGCTTATCACAAAAGCCCAAATGTCCCAGTGTGCCTGAGTGTGTCAGTGGAACTTCAGTCTCTGGCTGTTTGGCCGTGGGCCACGTTGTTTGGTGCTCCACTGGGATTGATAACATCACTTCGGATTTCAGATTGTGGCTTTGACCCCTATGCTTTGAGGACCTTAAATTTTGTTACCTTTTGAATACTGGTGAAATCAAATGCATGCCTGAGAAAGCCTGAAGTTTGTACAATATTGTCCATGGTCTCTTGTAACAAATGGATGGATGTGAGGTTTCTGGGAAGGGAAGATAAAGCAAAGCAGCCCAGCAGAGCCTAGAGCTGGTCATGTACTTGTTGCAGTTTAACTCTTCAGGAATCCTGTGGTCCTTTGTTTAGCCACAATCAACGTTTTATCCTGAATTTGCAAGGCAACCAGGTGCTAGTATTGTGAATCAGTTATCATTTGACATGATGTAAGGCCTATTCTTATTTACAGAAAATGTCATTTGATGTTGTTCCCTTTTTTTCTTGTGTTGCAGATGTGGGTGGTGGCAACTCTTTCCGATCCCACACAGATGTTGTCATTGTCTATTGTGCACAGAGTGCTGCTGGGGGTAGTTTTGCTGGGCTGGAAAAGGAACAGCCTGTCTGTGTTCTCCTGCATGAAGTACAGCTTTGAAAGACAAAGCACTGCTCCTGCTTTTTTTTTTTTTTTTTGGCAGGATGTGGCACAGGTTTTTCAGGAAAAGAATTTTGCTTCAGGGTTTGTGGGATCTTCAGTCTTGAGGCCCCAGATGATGTTCCCAGCAGTGCCATTGCGTTCCTTACAATAATAAAACTGAAATGGCATAAGCTGTGTATTTACTTCATTTTATGTAATAAAAAAACCCAAAACCTTGCAGCAAAATGTCACCTCAGTAATCAAGGATGTAGATTTCCTTCTTAGTTGTTCCTGATTTTTCTGAATTGCTTATGAGAGGTTCATACAGGAACTTACCTGGATTGAGAGAAAATGCTTAATATAAATGTATGCTAGTAAGCTGTTATTAAATGATTATTTTCTACTAGATATGCTAGTATGTAAAGTGAAGTTTGTGTATGACTTGAGTGTGCATGTATGTGTATCTGATTTACGCAGAACCTGGAAGGTTTCAGGAATAAATCAAAGCTGTGGACTATTGTTAATTTAAAGAAAAAATTAGTCACTGTCTAGAGGCAAATCAAGTTTTGCAAACCTAGACCTTGGGCACACATGAGGACAGTTGTTAATCAATATCCTGTATTTCCATAGGTTTTGCATTGTCTGTGTAGTCTTTTAGACTTTAGGAGTAGCGTAGTTCTGATCCAGAAAATGAGTGTGCAGAGCTGTTTTCTTTGGTTTGATTTATTTTCTTTGTATATTGCTGTCATACCAGATTTTGTGGTTCCATATGTTTCTGTTGTCTCAGCTGTTTTGATTCCTAGTGGCTTTGCTTCTGCTTTAATGCATAATCCAAGGAATTAAGACTGGCAATTTCTCGAGCCAGTCCTTCGCTGTTACATGGGTATAGCCATCCTCCAGAATGAATGGGTAGAGTAGTTGTTAAATACTATTATTATCAGTGATGATATGCAAACATGAGAGAATGCAGATTTGTTTTCAGGGCCTGTCTTAATTTGGCAGAAGCAGTCATCAAAGGTAGAGAGGAAGAGAACTTTTAAAATGTTGCTGCTATGCTTGAGGTATGCCATCTATGGTGTGGGGAAATTGTGCTTATTTTCACATTGCCTCTTTCTAGGAAAAAAAAACGCAGAATGAAAATACTGTAATTTTCCTTAAATATTGTTCTAAATGCCATTGTGTTTTCATTAAATAACAGTCAGTAGAGGTGCTTTTCTTAGCTGTCGGTTTCTATTCCACTAGGTGTGATAAAGTTTGAGGCATAAAATTCTCTTGTCAAAGGAATGACCTGTGGGCACTTCTTGATCTCTTATCTCCTGCATTTGTAATTTCAGGGTTACAGCCCCTTCTTTGTGCAGATTGTGAATGAGAGATTCCTATAAGGACACATACTACAAAATAACTGCAACAGAAAGTCCTTGTGGTCTTTTAAGAATGGAAATGGCTGGTGGAAGGACTTGTTCCAACCTTCCTGCTGATACTTTTATCTGGAAGCAATCTAATTAAAAATTACCTACTTGATGCTTGAAGTCAGTTGCAGGCATGGAACAGTGAACGTATGATCTCTGTAACTGCTCGCCTGAAATCTCTATTTATGGAAATTTACTTGGCTAAAGATCCAAGTTCTTCTGTTCTTACCCTTTAAATTGTTGCCCTTGGGCCAGCCAAATTTACTTGTTTTAAAAGTAAAAATAGCTCAAAAGTAGCATTACATTGGGATTTTTCATCCCTAATCAGAACTGTTGAATAAGATCAGGAGTAATGTTTTAGAGTTCCTGATGGATGAGCTGGTATTTTAATCAAGGAGCAAAGTGCATTGTGTCAGATAAGAAACTTTAACACGTACTGGTTAGAGTTGTCTTGTTATTCACTACACAGACACTGCAGGGAGATAGAAATTCAGCTTTTAGGGCAATACCCCTTCTTTGGAACGACAATGCAGGCTCTGCTCTGCTCTGCTAGCTTCAGCTGTCTTTTGTGTCTAGCAGAAGTAGCACTGTCAGCATTTTTAATGGAGGATTTCCTGTTCTTTTCTGTCTAGATTAGAGTTGTAGAAGTATGCTTTATGGAATTCACTTGTAAGAAGGTTTTATTATTGTGTAAATGGAGGTGTATGTGTTTAGTAACAAAAACTTCAGTACACTTATTTATTACAGTAGGACTTTTCTATTTTGTACACAGAAGAGAATATATATGTGTGTGTGTAAAAGTAAATACATGTAAATATGCAGAAGAATAAATGTATTTGGATTGAAGAGCCAGATATTTTTGGGGAAGGAAACTTTCCCCTGTAAGACACGTTTTATTTTTTTTGAGAAAGATTCACATCAGGTGTTGGTTTTAATGTTTTCAAATGCTGTTTTCCCTGCTAGGTGTCAAATTTTATTTCCTATAAAATGTGTGAGAGTGAGACTATTTCAGTATTATTAGAGATACAAAAATGCCAGGACATGCCAGGTGTCTTGACAGGAAGAGGTTGCTGTCTGTAGCCTCACCTGCTTTGTGTTTGTAGGTCCTGCCCTAAGGTGCAGACTTAGGGGTCTGCTTTGCATTTGCAAATTCATTATGGAATGAATCTGGGTAAAAGCGTGTACCTGGGCAGTCACTGCAGAGCCCTGAGACAGAGGAGCTGTGTGTCAGACACCTCATGTGAGAAGGCATTTTGCTTGACAGCATTAATTGGGATAATTGATCCTTCTAAGTCTTGCCCATATGGGGCATGTGTGCAGTATGTGGCTTTGGATATAATTAATGTACTCTTTAATTTGCTCCTGAAGCACAAGATGATGATCTTAATGTGAGTTCTTTGATTGTGTATCTTGTGTTTTGAAAGAAATAGAAATACAAGAATTTAACTGTCACAGCAAGCTCTAGTTCACCTGTCAAGGATCATTGTTCCATGTATGAATACCTTTGCTACTCTCTCTTGATCTTTGTGTGTTGTTATACAGAGTTCAAGTTTCTATTTTTGATGTACTTTCTTTCTTCTTTCTCCTTTTCCAGGTGAAGCAGGAGCCATAGAAGGAAGACTTTGTGGTTTGCAATCATGCCATTCCCCTTTGGCAAGTCCCACAAGTCTCCTGCAGACATAGTGAAAAACCTGAAGGAGAGCATGGCAGTTCTAGAAAAACAAGACATCTCTGACAAAAAGGCAGAAAAGGTACAGTTGTGATGTCCCAGTTGCCAAACTGTATTTGAAAGTGGGGGAAGGGGGGAATTTACAGCTGCTGAAATGGCATCAATTAGGAATTATTTTGGTGGTTTATACTCTGATAAAGGGTAATTTATGTACCTTTGAACCAGGTGTGTGTCCTGTTGGTTAGTTGGCTTATTCCACAGGCAGCTAATAATGATATTTTAAATGATTTGGAACTGTAGGACATTGCATCCTTTTAATTAGCAGCTCACAGCTGTACAATGTTCTGGTCCTTGTGACCACCACAGTGCCTTCACTACTGCACAAGTGGTTCTGTCTCTGCTTGTCCGTGCAGATCTTTACAGAGCAGACTGTCTCTTACTGAAGCTGAAGAACTTTGTGTCTTCATGGATAGAGAATATATTTTGGCTTTCCTGCCTCTCCTTCAGCCCACAGTAAGATGGGAGAAGTTCTGTGCTAGTGCAGTTTCCTTTAGATGGATATCTTGCTAATTCAGGCTCTGTACCTGTCCACAGTCATTTGCTTCTCAGTGGGCACTCTTGATTTTACAGCTTTACAGGAACTGACCTCAAAGTTCAGCCCGTGTGCAGCTGCATCCCACCTGGTGAATTGTGTGGCAGAGGTTTAGATGAGCACCCTCCTTGCAGCCTCTCCCAGCATTATTTAACTATAATGTGCCAGTCTTGGCATCCACAGAGTCCCATATAAGAGTGAGTCACAATCTTTTCACGTTCACCTGTATTTTCAAGCAGAGTGTGGCCAGCTCCTCCACATTGTTTTACCTAGATTTGGCACTGCTACTTCTAAGGGTTGTAATTAAATTGCCATCTTAGTTCTGATATTCTTTAATAATTAGCATCTTCTACCCCTTTGCCACCAACTTGGTGTGTTCCAGGTATCTTGCAGTGTCCCACAGTAGTTTCTTCTGATGCTTTTCCTCTCCAATTGGAGAGAAAAACGTTAAATTTTGTTATGCAGGCTTGTTTGAAGGCTGGGAGGATTTTCATTTTCTGCTGCTTTTCTTCTTTCACTAAAGGAGCCTTCCATCAGGAGAGGAGGGATAGGTGCATTCTGAAAACTCTGATGAGACTTGGCACTGCCTCCTTCATCTCAGCCTCAGTATTTGTATCTGGAGATGTGGTCTGGTCTTAAAATCTGCTTTTTTGTGTCCCCTCTCTCTACTTATACCCTTAATGGGGAACAGAGCAGCTCCTCCCATTGTGCGTAGCTGTGTCCCTGTAGCACAGGCCTGTGTTCCTGATGCTGAAGCTGAGGGTGGGTATGGACCATTTCCTCTTGCTGGCCTTTAGTCCCACACCTCCATCTTTTGAAAGACCTCATTTACGTGAGGCCGCTGCTCTGATAAGAAGGAATATGCTAAGCCTGCGGAGTGGTTTTTCCTGTGTTGTACAGGCAGCAACACATTGTGCTTGCAGAGCAAAGGCAGCCCACATTCACTAGGTTAGGTGTGAGGAAGGCTAAATCCTGCCATCCAGGGGAATGAGCCTGGCTGTGGTAGTGCTGTTCCCTGTCACCTTTTGCCAGTCACAAAGGAGCTGATGAATCCGAACACTCACACCACAAGTGCCCACATCTCCGTGCAGAGATTCATCAGGAAGTATTTGCTTCCTTGGCAAGCCAAGACATCAGGAAGGTGACTCTGGTTGTGACTGTTTAGCTCAGATGGTTTGCTGGTTTGATAGAGAAAGTTCTTCAATATCTAATGGACCAGTCATCAGATCTCTGAGTAGACACCCTGAATTTGTGCCCTCTTCCTGTCCAAGTCTGTAGAAATGACTGGAGTGAATTTGGAGTTAAAAGACAGGGGTCTGAGCAGAAGCCTAACATTTCTTCTTGTCCGTATCTCAGTATTTAGGAATCTTTTTCTCTTTCATTGTCCCTTTTATTATGATGATCTTTTCTGCAGTGTAACTTTTCGGCCTCCGTTGGAGAATTCTGTGCTGGTGGCTGGGTGGGTTCTGTGGCTAGTAGTGGAGCAAAAATAGAAAAACTCACTCTACAGGATGCACAAAAATTGCTGCCTGATACTAAAAGGGGGGAGAAGGATGCAAAAATTGTTCTTGTTTTTATTACTTCATTTTATTAGTGATTAGACATGTATAAACTGTGGTTTGTCTCAGTAATTTTGGCATTGTTGCTGTTTAATCCAGGGGTTTGCTTTTGTCACCTGTCACATATCAACGGTGTAATTTTATTGCTGGGTCAGCATGCTAAATACTCAGTACTGGTTATAAAAGTACCCATTTGGGTTAAGGGACTACCTACTTTTCTTACACTACTTTGTTTCTTGTAATACTGAGTTTGCTACTACATGGAGAATGCTCTTTAACAATTTTGTTGGACAGTTGGAAATACAGATTTGTAAAGAAAATTGGAGAGATAATTTTCCCTGAAAGTTACAAATGTAATTATGTTTGAACAGAATTCCTCATTTTTTTTCGGCTTAGGCTGAAATTTAAAACCGTGTTTTTTAAACAATATTTTAAAACAATGTTTCTGAGTGGCAACAAATCAAAGGCGGTAATAAAGATTTTTAAATCTTGGACAATGTGTTCCTGTCCATTCTTTATAATCAAAATGGAAGACATTCTCCAGAGTAAAATATGTAAACCAATAGTAATGTTTTGTTCAGTTATGAAACATTTTGCCCTGTATTACTGGAAAACTTGTTTTATAACTAAAATTCTGAAATTCAGGTGTATGCTAGTTACATGTTAATCTACCTTTTGAGCTCTGTGAAGACTGGAGAAAAATTAACCCGGTAGTTCTCCAGGTCATTTGAAATGTCCTTTAAGCGTGTGGTGCTGATTTGGGAGCTGGGCTGTGCCTCTGCTCTCACCTCCCCCGTGTGCCACAGCTCTGGAGCTTGCTGGCTGCAGTGCTGTGCTTAGCACTGAGGTTGTGTTTGCTGTCCGTCAGTCTTCGGAAGGGAAATGAGGTTGTCAAGTGCTTTATAACTGAAATCTGTTCATCATTTATGCTGTTCCTTCTGCATTGCTTGTGCTCTTTCAGAAAGGGCGGCTAAAGGGAAGGGAAAGTTAATCTCCTTTCCTATAGGCAGGACCTACCCTTGATCTAGTCCATTAGTTACTCCTTATTCACATCTCTTCCTCCTCTTTGGCTGATCCCAGCATTTTTTTCATACTACAGCTCCTTTGGTGTGTGGCACACATTTACTGTCGCGCAGGTAAATATTTACTGAAATAATCAGGTTGTTCTTTGCTACCCTCTGACCTTGGGTTAACCTGGTCTGGGCTGTGGGTGATTTGCTACCCTCTGACCTTGGGTTAACCTGGTCTGGGCTGTGGGTGATTGCTGGAGCGCCGCTGTTCTCCCAGGCAGGCTGGCCCTTGCAGGCACGCTTGGCCTCTCTCCTTTCCGTCGCAGCCGTGTGTGATGGCAGCACGCTGAGCAAGGGCTGCCCCGGGAGCTGCCTGGCCCAGCTGCCCCAGGGTGGTGCTGTGCCACGTTGACATGGGTCAGATTGCATTCAGGGAGTTCATGCTGTCATTCATAAAACAGTAAAATCTTAGATTTGTCACACACGTGTGTACAATTCATCTGTGGTCGAAAGTAGGCTGAAGGTTAAGTAATCTGCCTGGCCTCCAGTGTAGGGCTCCTGCTCAAAGGGTAAAGATGAGGCTTCTTCAGGAAGTAGCAGGTGAGAGGACATGCTTCTATTCTAATTGAACTCTGCTGGGCTGTCTCCATGCTAAATGTTTACTGGAACATCATACCATCATTTTTGGCCTTTAAATGTCCTGCTGTACTGATGTAGTTAGTAATGCATTTATGGAATTGTATGTTTTTGTAAGCATTTTGAATTCCAGCCAATTTAAATAGTTATTAAAATGATGCTTTTTCTTGTGATAAATACTGCTCTAGACTAGTAAAATTATTCACCCAGTACAGGCTCAAAGCTATATCTGGTTTATCTTTTTGATGGATGTTTTCATTAAAAGTGCAATTTCTGTAACTGCATTATCCATGTGAACCACTGGGGTTCTGTCAGCCTGGAGACTGCCAAGCTCACTGGAAATATTTCAAGACTGGCTCTGTGTTCTTTATCTTTTTCTACTGTTCATAAACCCCAAATAATCCAGCTGTACAACTCCAGATAGAGTATTTGGGGTTTGCACTGCTTGCCATTTAAGGAAATACTAAATTTTACGGTATTTCACTGATCTTTCCCGAGACTGGAATAAACCATGGCTGTAAAGACGTGCAGCTATTCTGGTGTAACAACCATATGTGTGACTTCATGGTGTCTGCTTTTATTTTTAAATAGTATCTTCCTGTCCTTTGTAAACATAGAGAAGTAAGTACTTCCTTTATTTTCCTTGCTTTACATTTAACTTTAATACTGTGGCTTGTCCTCAGATGGTATTGTTTTTCTGGCACCATTGAATTTCAAATATGACTTGCCATGAAATTTTTCTCTAAAATTCAGGTTGCTCCTTCTCAAGTGTTGAGAGCATGTAAATACAGATGTTAATACTTAAAGGATATAAATTTTAACGCATAAAATATATTCTTTGAGACTATAAAATATATAGAGAGTATAGCTATTCTGTATATATATAAATGCACCCTGGTCGTATATTGTACAGTATTTTATGTATTTATACATATGGTGTCTGATTGTTGGTTCCACTTCTGATCATGGGTTTTTGGGTGAACCTCATTGTGTATTTTGATCCTTATCTCTAGAGATATATTTCCCCACTTAAAAGAAAGCGGTGCATTAGGCAATTTAGATCCCAGTATCTTGGAAAATCTTGCAAGTAATGCTAGCCAACCTTGTCTTGTCTTTCTTGATTGTATTTGTTTTTAGTGATTTTTTTTACTTGGCTCTTCACACCACTATTTAACATAGCATTATATTTCTCAGTGTAACTATCTAAATTCTGCATTCTGCATCTGAAATGGCAAAAACAGGTCTGCCCATCTTGTACTTGGAATATACAAGAATAAAGAGGTTCTAGAAATTTGTCAAGAGTTTCTTTCTAGTCCTTTTGATGTTGAATTCTAGAGTAGAAGAGACAAAGTATAAGGATGTTATATTTTATGAAAGTGTAGTGTGCGTCAAAAGACATTGGTCGCTGATACAACGCTTCCAGAAAACCTTACACTTCTATTTCCAGAAGATAGCCAGAAATGCTAGTGGAGTGATGCCAGGCAGACCCTTTGATGCTGCAGGTGGTCAGACGCTGGTGCAGGTTGCCTGGAGAGGAGGTGGAGTGGCCACCCACGGAGCTGGTGGGAGCACGGCTGGCCATCAGCCTGGTCAGCTTGGCAGGACTGAGGTGGCCCTGCCTCGAGCCGGTGGCTGCATCCTGATGGCCTCCTCAGGTGCCTTCCCACCTAAGCTGTGCTGCCTCTTAGGGATGTGGTTTCATGGCAGCCTTGAGCTCAAGGGTCTGTTCCAACCTCAGTGATTCCGTGGTTCTGGGTCTCTAAGTGCTGCTTCCCGCTAAGGCTTCATGCCATGCCAAGTTCCAGTGAAGCACATTCAGGTGCTCTTGGCACTTGTGAAGAGCACTGAAGTGCTGCTGTCTCTTATTGAAGTGCCTGAACTGTATGTTCGTGTTGGGCTAGAAAGCTTTTTGGTTTTTTAAAGCCCTCAGTGTTTGCAAACACTGCATTAGTTTCTGCCTGGTTTGCAAGCATCTCTGTTACTGGTGTCTGTCTCGGGCTGGTGGTGAGGGAGAGCCCTCAAGTGCCGTTATTCAAGTTCTGGGGTTGGGAGGCTTGTTCTCTTTCCTGGGGTTTTGGTAGGACAAATTCTCCACTCGCATTCTTAATTAAAGGCATGCCCTTGATACTGCCATCATTTTAGCTGAAACAGGCAGTTACTTAAGCTGCCTTTCTTCCTCTTTCATCTTGCTTTCTACATTAGTGTGCAGGGACAGACTTGGCTTCCTCTTCCCTTGGTAGCCATGATCAGAGATATCTCTTCGTATCTCCATGTCTGACAGATGTTCCTGTTCTTCTACGAAAGAGCTGTTTCTTCTGAATTTCAGAGAGCAATTGTGTAATTCTGCTCCAGTATGGTGAGCTGGTGTTCCCATTTCATGTCTTCAGGAGCTGGCGTGAATCAAAGTAGTCTTACTGAGCACCTGCTTCTCGCTGTCTTACCAACAGTGCACAGAAAATCCTTTGGAATTTCGATTGAGGAGGAGACAACTGGGACTAGGAACTGAAGTTAGTAGGAAGAGGGAGGCGGCAGGGAGTGGAAAGTTGTGGAGGAGCTAAAAATGATACAGAGCCTCCTTAAAGGTCATGGAATCCTTGCTTGCATACCTGGCAAAGCTGGAATGGCTTTAGCTTGAATAGCGCATGGGTCATGCTGATCTTAAACCTCTCTGGATAAAAAGCACAAACGAGAAATCTTTTTACATGCCCTTTATAAGACTGGCAATATCTAGAAAGTGATAATTTTGTCACTTGATTAATTTTCCATGAGCTATCAATCATAAATACTTTACATTAAAGTGTATGCATACTTTGTTGGCAGGTTCATCTAATTACTAAAAATCAGTGCACTTACAAATCATTCAGACTTTTTAGGCATGTGAAGAACCATTATAATTAAACCAGCTATTTATGATAATCATTTTCAGGGTATTGCCCCCAAGCTCAGTAAACATATATTTTTTGGTCCAATACAACTACGTTTTAAGATTCAGAAGTGGATGTTGAGAAGTATTCTTGTTGATTTATATGTCTTTAGTTTTACTTGTGATATAACTGTGTTTCCTCTGCTAAATGCTGCTCCAGCTCATCATGGCAACTTAGGAGTTCCTCACAAGTGTCAAGTCAAACCTGTCTGTGTTCTGTAAAGTGGACTTCAAGCAGGGAAGGATTTTAGGCCTTTAATTGTGTCCTTTTGAGTGTATCTCTTTCTGGGTCTGTTGGTGAGGTTGTTCTTGTGTGCTGAGGAAACCTGAAAATTAAAGTTGGTTCTCCTTGAGGTTTTGGTGGTTGGAAAGACTTCACCCACAGTAACTGAATGGGAGCCTAGTATTAGGCAAAACCTGATGTGTGCAAAATCTGCAGGAGGGATGCATTTGGTCTCTCTGAGCAGTTCACTAGGCACAGGCATGAGGCTCCATGTCATGTTTTCCAGTCTGATTCTGCACAACTGTTTTACAGAATGGAAATTTTGTCAGGTTCTTTTCATCCTATTGCTGTTCGTTAGGGGATTTTTGAATGGGAAGTTAAAGGGCAGTAAAAAGAAAGAGATTTTTACCTTTGATAACTAAATTGTGTATGTCTTGCCTCTGCTTTTTATTGTTTGTTTTTTTTTTTAATGCCAGTCTCATAACAGTCTTATTTACAGAAAGAATACCTATTGTTTTTTTTTAATCAGATTGTAATTTCCTGATTATTCCCTCCAATGGACGTTTGCAGATGTTAAGAATAAAGGAGTGTGCAGTTAGAAAGACAAATCACATTGTGCTCTAACTGTATTGTTTTCCCATTTTCTTTAGGCGACGGAGGAGGTCTCAAAAAACCTTGTTGCTATGAAAGAAATCTTGTATGGCACAAATGAAAAAGAACCCCAAACAGAAGCTGTGGCACAGCTTGCTCAGGAGCTGTACAACAGTGGACTTCTTAGTACCCTAGTAGCTGACTTGCAGCTCATTGATTTTGAGGTAAGAAAGGAGGTTTGACATTTCTTGTGTTCTCTGTGTTAAAATAAACATCTGAATTCTTGCCACTTTAATTGATTCAATCTTTGGCTTTTATTTTGTGGTTATGACATATCCATTAGAAAGAGAAATCACTGTCCCAAACTGCATCTAGATTGAGCAACTATAGAATATGAAATCTGTGGATTTTAAGCATATAAACAACACAAATTTGAAGTAGATAAACATCTGATCTGGTGGTGCAGTTCTGTTAAAATTATGGAATAATTCTGAATTGTTGTGTATGCGGAAGGGTTAATCTCTTAATAGTAATCCAGTAGTGAGCACAAACCTTAATATGACAAAATGTATCTATCTGTTCATCTTGCTACATCAAATTACTAGGAAAAGTAATAGAATTATTGTAACATTTATGAAGAAGTTTAAAGATATCATTTAAAGCTGTTTGTTTTATTAAAAGTCCAGTATTTCTCTTTTTTGAAACAAGTGATGCAACCTTTTTGCTTTTCCTTGTCTTTTTTTTCTGTTTATTAAAAAAAACAAACCCAGGTTTTTATTGATCAATTCAAAATAGCAATAGTTACTTGTATTTAAAGGTACCTCTCTGCAAGCCTCTGTAGCATTTGTCACCACATCACATGGAGTAATTTACCTTCCCAGCACCACAGAGAAAAAATCCTATTCATTTATGAGATGTTGCACTGCAATTGGATTTTTCTCTTTTCCCTGAGGCCTCACAAGAAGCATGTGGTTGTCTAGGAAGGGAGCCAAACCCATGTATCTCACTCCACAGCCCTGACTATAAAGATCATCCCACTTAAGATTGCTTAAAAATGGGATTGTTCATAAACAATTTGCTGACAATACAAACACAACAGTTTAAAGTCCTATTGTAGTTTGACATTCCAAAAACAATGGCTTTCTTCCCTGTTCTTTCCTCTCTCCCCTCCACCCCACCTATAATTCCCTCTGATTGTGTTTAATTGTAATACAGCGGTATTTTTTCCCTACCCACACAAGTGTTTATACCATACATAAAACATTCAGTTGTTAAATAAGCAAGGAAACCTGGGAAAGCAGAGAGGGAATGCTGAAACGGGACGGCCTTTAATTGCTGAAGAAAGGAAATCATGAAACGTCATCTGGATTCTGCTGACCTCTAGATTGGTATCAGCCTGGTGTTTACTCAGCTCAGTTATTAGCAAAGGAAACCTTCATTATCTCATGGTGATGAAGAATGATAATGATTTGCACAGGCTTGCTCTCATTAAGGAGAACTGTGCTTTTTATTCTAAGAGGACATGGCAAGATTGTGAGTTGTTTCCTGCCTGTGACTCTTCTGCTGCTTTGTTTCACGAGGATGTGGTGGTTTCCCTTGGAGGGAGAGCAAGTCATTCGCTGCTTTCTAGGCTGGACCACATCTGCTTTTATGGCTGGGAGCTGGCAGACTGTCCAGCTATTGTTGTTACCTAGAGTTAATGTCAACACACCTGTGCTCCAGATGTGCTCCAGCTTCCCAGCTGTTGCAAAGCCAATAGATGTTGCCTTTCATATCCCAAATGTCTGTGGTGGGTTTACTGCATTTAAACGATTTTTCTGTTACTGATGGAAATACATATTTGATTTTCCAGTGGTTTTTAAACTTGAAAAGTGGGTCTAGAATTTTTTCTTTCTGGCTTCACACCACAGCTGGAGGTTATTCAGTGACAAACCAAACTTTTTTGTTTCAGTCTCATTTCTGAAGAAGGTTTCCTTGTAGAACAGGAATAGACAGCTTATTAATAGACAGGGACTGTTAATTGTGACTCTTCTAATGTCTCAAATATACTTGAATCTAAATTGCTATAGTAAAAACAACCCATAGAAAAGTAGGAAGTAAAAACTAGAAAAATAACGAATTTGATGATTTAATGAAGAAAACTATTTGTCCAGCCCTGGCCTTGTGCCCAGGCCTGTTTAGCATTGCCCTTCCCTGGAAGTTTGCTTTCCAATGAAGCAGTCAACACAACCATCTTCTTACCAGCCTTCACACTTACCAGTTATCGCCTTGCTGGTTTGCACTGAAAGAGCTGCTATCCCTGGTGAAACTGGGTTTTCTCTTCTGCTGTTTTGGGATTTTTTAAATGAAGAATTAAAAAAAACCCCACAACCCAAAACAAAACTGCCTTTTGCCCAGGGGAGCTGAATCCTTCTGCTGAGAAGACAATACAAGCACAGTGTCCCTCTCACCTCTGGCTGTCGTGACTGTTGGCACAGGGTCGGAGCCTGTTGGCCGCTGTTGGGCCATGAGGTCACTTGGCAAGGCACAAAGAAGTGACCAAACCTGGCTGCGGGATTGCAGCGTGCCACGGGCAGCTCAGGGGTGGGGGAAAAAGGAGAAGCTGTTCTTGCTGGGGACCCCGAGGCAGACGCCGTGACCAGCGCAGCGCTGGCAGCGCTGGTGAATGGGAGTTGATGATTATATGATGTGGAGTTGGAGTAAAGCAGTTCCTGCAAACACTGCTCTGCTCATGTCAGAACAAAGAGTTCTGGTGTTGCGTTGGGCTGGCTTTCAATGGAATTGTAATTGAGAAAACAAGCGTTTACAAACAATCTCTTATGTCCTGAAAACAACACTCCAGCAAAACTGTCCGTGGTAATTCACAAACATGCCATTTGTAAAACTCCAGTCCTCCTACGTTTTCATAAACATTCCATTTCTTCTCATGCAGTCTTTTTTACACTGATAAGAAAACGGAAAGAATTTTAAATAATTGATGCTGTTTTTAAAATTCTTGCTAGTTAAATAGGCCCTGCATTTTACTCAAAAGCTTCCTGGTGTTACTCAGGAGATTTACAGCACAGCTAGAGCTTTCAAGAAACATTATATACATCTAGGTTTGGTGCAGAGCATTCAGGGAACCTGTAGGTGGAGTTGCTTACCAGGCCTTTATTTGCAGGGCCAAGCTTAGTGCAAGCTGGCCTGGTCTTTTTCTGGCATAGATCTGCTAGCACATAATCCTGAAGGTATCTTTGTGCAGTCCAGAATGGACAGTTAATTGCAGAAATCTGGCTTTTAAATGGTACATGTGAATAACAGTGAAAAGTGCTTATGTTTATAATCAGCTTTTTGTTAGATGTCTGTACCAGTTTGTCATCTTCAGCGGTGGTCTGACAGAAGAAATAAACGGGAGATGTGTATTTATTCAACAAAGAACATTTCCAGTTCCTTTTACACTGTCTGGTGCTATGCTTATGCATTTTTTTGTGTATAATTTGTGCTGAATTCCAGCATCTTGGTCTTATTTATGCTTCCTTTGTACCTTGAAAAATGTGAGACTTGCATTTTAGGTCAGTGGATGATTTCTGTGTGTATCATTCACTCATTTATTTATTCCACTTTCATAAGTTGCAGTTCTAAGTTGGATGTTAACCCTGCAGTTGGAAATGCTCTGTACACTCTTAATAGTGGCACTGTGTGTCCCTAGACAAGGGGAGGGGATAATGGAATTTTGAAGAAATACACTTCCAGGCAAGAGCACAGTTAAAAACTGTTATGCTGTTAGCAAAATCTAATATCAAATAAGCCCAGGAGATTGATACTACATAGAAATATCTGATGA
This sequence comes from Donacobius atricapilla, assembly GCA_013397315.1. Taxonomy (NCBI): domain Eukaryota; kingdom Metazoa; phylum Chordata; class Aves; order Passeriformes; family Mimidae; genus Donacobius; species Donacobius atricapilla. Next base: position 107,144 of record WBMY01007220.1, on the reverse strand, counting down.
AACATCAACTGGCTTTACTTCTGAATATAAATTCCCCATGATTTGGCTGCAACCTGGTGTCGTGTTTTGAGTGCCATATTTGATATGGGCATAAAGAAAGAGAATATTGACTCTGTTCAGGGTCAGAGTGTGGAGGCTGCCTGAGTTGCAGAACTGCCCCAGCACGGCTGCATGAGGTGATGATAATGTTTAATTGTGAACTTGCCTGTGCACTTAAATATTCTGTGTTTAACTGCTGCTGTTTTTGACAGGGCAAGAAAGATGTCGCACAAATTTTCAACAACATTCTCAGAAGACAAATTGGTACAAGAACTCCCACAGTTGAATACATCTGCACTCAACAGAATATCTTATTCATGCTATTAAAAGGGTATGTGCACTCTGAAGCATAAATACATTTTTACATGAAGTAAGGGCTTTTTAAATGCATGGAGAAGCAGTGAGTTCTGACATGTTTGTTCTTCCTTTGCAATATGCTTGGATTTGTTTTCTTTTTCCTTGGTTTTGGGGTCTGTAATTCCCCTAAGTAAAGGAAAATTTAGGAAATAGAACACCAACTATCTACTTTTGCATGAAATAGAACTGAAAATTGAGAACTGTTAGTGCTCTGAAATACTCCTACTGGACTAATAAGATGTCTTCCTTTTGGTATACTGTTTAAGCCTTTTTAAACTATTCTCTTCTGAACTTACTCATCAAGAGTTGAAGCTGTTCTTTCTCCTTTTAACCACAGTAATTTCCAGTTTGCTGGCCTATCTTAGACTTCTTATTCATAGTGATTTATATTGCTGTATTGACACAAGCACACCAACACACACCTGACTAAAGAAGAATGGTTTGAGGCATATTGTGCATGCCAGACAACTGTTTCTTCCTCTCTTCTTGTAATATCTGGTGTGCTGGGTATTGGAGGGTCATGCCATACTGGATACATGTAGAGCTGCAGCTCTCAAACATGAAAGCAGAAAATAATTGCTTGCATTTCTAGTAACATTAATTAAGAAAGTTCGGAAAATTGCAATTCCACTGTGTTATTTTGGGACAGACAAGCTCATCAAACATTAATAAACAGTATAAAAAATACAGCTATTTATAATTCTGGCTACAGCTGCTGGGTAAGTTTGATCCAGTTGAGGAGTACTTATTCCACCTACTGGGATAACTCAAGAGTGTATGAAAGGGCCACTAGTCTCAGTGGGATATTTGCCTGTTGGTAGCATTACTTGCCTGTAATGTCATTTAATGTTAGAGGGACAAAAAATATTAGTTGTGGTGTAATGCAGAAAGTATTATTGATTCAGTGCTTCTTCAAAAAAATTTGCAAAAGAAAGTAAAGATATTTGAGGTGCGGAGAGATAAAACAACTTTTTCAGCATGTTCTCATTGGTAAGTGGTTGAATGAGGCTTGCAGCACATTGGTGCTCATTTTTAGTCTGTGTTGTCACTCTTCAGAGAGCTTTATTCTCACAGGGGTTATTGAAACTCATAAGTCAGGATGTTTGAAATGGGCATTTAGCAATTTACATGTTACATCTGGTATCCATCTGAGACAAATTTTTGTAAATTTAAACTGGCATGAACTGCAAAAAGTTCAGTAGATATCAAATCTCCACGGCAGGTTGAATGGGAGAGTATCGCAGGATTTAATGAAAATTATATCATTTTTTTGGTAGGGTAATATAGTTAATGCTCAGTATGCACAATGATATTTTTCACCTGAAATTTTTGGGAATTTCAGTTAGCTTCCACTGGTTTAGGAGGGAGGATTCTGGAGGTGCAAGGAAGGAAGGCATGTGAGAGGCTGTGACTGCTCCAGAAGCTGGAACCCCACGATGTGCAGCGCAGCCAGTGATGCTGAAAAATGGTTAAATGAAAGAGGAGATCTGCGTTTATGTCCAGTATTGTTAACACCTCGTGCTCATATGGAAAGTTTTATATAAATTGATGTCATGTTTAAGCGAGCAGCTTTCAAGGCAAATCGTTTACTGCTTTTCCAGATGTCTGCAATCCCACCAATATGGAACTAGGAAACTGATTTTGAGAGCAAAGAAAGTATTTTTATTTAGTCCCATTTCCCAGTTTGTGAAAGTCCTTTGAATTGGCTATGATTGTAACTGGCAGCTATTTCAGCAGTATTTTGTAGCAATATTTAAAAATGGAGTTTAATGCAGGAATAAGTACTTCTAATTTTTATGGGTTTGTTTATTTCCTAGTACTGAACACTGTAATTAGCAGTGTGGTGCTGCAGTGCTAATTTGTGAAAGTTTATAAAGCATCTTTGTTGGGTTTTTTTGATAGGTACGAATCTCCAGAAATTGCTTTAAATTGTGGGATAATGCTTAGAGAATGCATCCGGCATGAACCACTAGCTAAAATCATCTTGTGGTCAGAACAATTCTACGACTTCTTCAGATATGTGGAAATGTCAACGTTTGACATTGCTTCTGATGCATTTGCCACGTTCAAGGTAATTTCCCCGCAACCTTTGAATTGTTATTTCTGTACTTCTCTGCTTTGTGAACCCACTGCTGTGTGTGATGTTCTTGGCAAAACAAGCCTTGGGAGAGGGGAAGAAAACAGGTGTGATGCAGATGGGTAAGCTGGACATTGTTCTTCCTTATTTCTCAGAATGCAAGCCACACCTATAAATACATATTTTATCTTTGCTCCCCAATATTTTGTTCTGGAGACTAAGCTGTATCCCACATTACCTGAAAGCAGGTGTACTCCCATGCCAGGGACTTCAAATCTGTGTCTGCAGCTCCTTCTGAGGATATTTGATGCTGTTGCTTTGTCTGGGGAAATTTTTTGTGGCCCAGTTTTTGTGTCCCTAAAACAGTGAGTTATGGGGAAAAGAAGTATAATATTAATCAATATGAAATGGTGAGTCTTAACCTCGGTTGTACGTAGCTGTGTGCAGACTGCAGCCTTGGTCCATAAATAGTACTCTTCAGTGATAATTTCACAGGCTGTTTCTATGTGAATTAAAGTAACTCAGCACAGGTCTTTCCTAAGTGATGCCACAATCCTCAGCAGTGTCCAGGTAATTGCATTCATGTCCTAAATTAGTGTGTTTAATGAAATAGCAGAATTTTGGATTAAATGTCTTGTGTGTGTGAGAATGTCTTTGTACTGTTTAAATCTTTTCAGTGACAGTACTGGATTTGTGCTTTTTTACAGGATTTGCTTACAAGACACAAGTTGTTAAGTGCAGAATTTTTGGAACAGCATTATGATAGGGTGAGCAGACACCTTTCCATATTTAGAGCTCTCTGTTGCTGAGTATCTTATTTGAAGAAATTGGTGGGTTTATTCCTTGTTTAGCTCTGATTGATTTTGGAGATCTCCACGCAATGTTAAATCAACTGAACTTAGGGTTCAATTTCACCCCCTAATGCTAAAACAAGTAGTGTTAGAGAGTTTCTTTTATCCCAACACTTCTAAGTGTTCAAATCTTAACTCTGATTAAAACTCCCAGACTTCCCTGGCAATTAAAAAAAAAAAAACAAAACAAAAACAAACAACCCAAAACCCAGCAAACAAACAAACTTGCAATCACATTGATTTCTTAGAGGTTTGTCTCTAGGCATGTTCTCTAAATCACAGATATCTCCTCTGAGTGACTCAGCTTTAAACAGGAGACAAAAATTATTATACCCTTTTTGACTACTTGCTTTAGCCCTGAAATACTACTGAATAATGCTTTTGGCACTGTTTGGGAACCAGTTAAGAGGCTCTGAGAAATCAGATGTGTAGACTTGATACTTAGCTGACCTCTTCATCTGCTTCAGAGCAAAGTTCATCTTGCTGTGAAATCATATCTGAAACATTAAGAGATTTTGATCAATGTATTTCTAAAAAAAAGTAACAGTGAAACTGTGCTTAACAGTGTTACAGCTATGAAACAGACTACTCATGAATAGTAAAACTTGACAATATTAAAAAAACTAAAGAGTGTGCAAGGTAAATGTTTATTTTAGTCCTTCCTGACTCAGTGATGTCATCATGTTTTGACACACTGAATGGTAACTCCCAACTGGTCACTTTAGCGTTTGTTAAAACCCTGCACGAATTTAAAAATCAGTTTGATCTGATGAGTGCAAGACATGCCAGTCTTACACTGAATGTGGTCCTGTGGGAGCCAGGCCGTGCTTCTCCTCCAGAGGGAGCCCGTGCCGTGCTCTCCTGGGCATCCCTGGAAATCCAGGAACTGGGGAGCAGTGCCAGGGCAGGAGCGGGCACCTCAAACACCCCCTCAGCCCAGCCTCTGCCATGGGTGCCAGCAGCAGATTGCTCCATCCAGCCTGGCCTTGGACACTTCAGGGATGGCGCAGCTTCTCTGGGCAACCTAGTTCTGTAAGAAACAACGAGGAAACTCCTTCTGCTACCCTGCAGTCTAAATGTTCAAGTCTCTTGAAAGAGTGAATACATATTTTTTAAATTGTATTCAATGTTTAACTTCGTATACACTTTAAAAGTGTAGGTAGTGACAATATAGTGATTTACAGGAATCTGCTGAAATTTCAGATTTAGTTTGGTTTTGTTAGGGATTTGCATCTCCTCCACTTTGTTGCAATAATTTGGAAGAAGATGCCTATGACACTTGAAAAAGTCCTAACCCTTCTCTTTATTCTGTGTTTAGTTCTTCAGTGAATATGAGAAATTACTTCATTCAGAAAATTATGTGACAAAGAGACAGTCACTTAAGGTAAGGCAATTTTATTTTCTTCTTAAATGCAAAGAGATTCCCTTTCTTTTCAAGGTGAGTTAACTTTATTTGAGATGACTTCTGTAACAGCCTTGAATGGTATTTATTTTAATTCTCCCTTCATTTTAATTCTTGGGATCAGCTACTTTTTTTTAGTCCAGTTCTTACATTATTTAGTGTTCAGCACAGACCAAAGTAATTTCTCTCCCTATGAAGAAAGCTCCTCAAGTTTCTTTATTTTTGTTGATTTTTTCCCTTCAACAAGTCTGGTTACATTTAAATAATTTAACAAAGATTTGTGTGATGTGCCTAAAGCAATACTGATCTTACATTCAAGTAGGTAAGAAACAGTGAACATAAATGTAATATGGAGCTTGCAGCAAAGGTGATCCTTGTGCTGAAAATCCTTTTAAACCCTTTAGGTAGCAAAAGAAGTGTCAATATTTCATTTGATATACTAACTTGTTTTATTGGGTTTTTGTTGTTTTTTTTTTATTTTAAGGAATTCTTTCTGTGCTAAATAGCTTCTGTATAAGTGAAAAAAATAATGAAGTCATGGGGGAAAAAATGAAAGATTTCTCTTTCCTTTCCAATTCGTAACAAGGGGGTACAAGTGTGATTTTTCACTTTCTGAGGAAAAGGAGAAACTGTGTTGTTGAAATAAGGGGAAAATGCACCTGCACTTTGACATTTAGGTCACTTAGTTCTGTTGGTACTTTACCTACTGACCACTGGTACTGCATTCACAGGGCACCACACCACTTCAGGGGTTTGAAAGCATTTATAAACAAGTTGATTCTTTTGCCCAGTGTTGGTAATTTTTTCATTTGGGCTTCTTTTCTGCCTTCAGCTTCTTGGTGAATTGTTACTGGACAGACACAACTTCACAATTATGACGAAGTACATCAGTAAACCTGAAAATCTCAAACTAATGATGAACCTTCTACGAGACAAGAGCCGTAACATTCAGTTTGAGGCCTTCCATGTGTTCAAGGTGTGTTACAAAACCCCACCATGAAACAGAAAGAATCTGACCCGAAGTTAATTGACTGAACTGCTTAGCTGAGCCTAAGTGGAGCTTACCTTAATGTCTGCTAAGTGATTAAATAAAGGGAGCACTGATATTTGCTTTATTGAGATCCATCTTTACAAATAGGTATCTCGGTTATCTTTTGAAAACTGTTTGGAAACCATTTAGGGACTTCCATGCGATGGTCAGTGTAATGTCTCTTAGAAGCTTTTGGAATTAAATGCAGTAAGATAAGGAGGAATGCATGGTTACATATAAAATCAGGGGGTTCAAAAGTGGTTTTATCACGCTGCATGATCTCTGAAGAACAGCAGTATTTCAGTCAGGTCACCTGAATTGTAATTTGAACATTATAACAGATGGCTCCTGACCTTGCAGCAGGCAGGCAGCTAGGAGTTATAACTTGAGGTCTAAAACTTTGCAGTGAACTGTGAGATACCCATCAGATGCTGCACATGATATGAAACCATGCGTTTGCTATAGAATTTAACCATAAAGTGTCTTCAGTGGTTTCTGCAGAGGCTGTTGTGGCTGGTCACCTCCCACAGACTAAATTTACTTGGGTACTGCTGTTCAGCTTATGTCCTGATAAAAAAAGTCATTTTATTTAAAAACTTGCTTTTACCCCATTCTTCTTTTCTGTGGGATACTGGAATAATTGAAACATAGTTTTTGTTTATCATCATCAATATTTTGTTAGATAATTTTTTTTTAACTTAACCTTCTGTTTCTCACTGTTGTGCTCAATGCCTTTTATTTTCTTTCAGGTGTTTGTAGCCAATCCTAACAAGACACAGCCCATATTAGACATCCTTCTAAAGAACCAGACCAAACTTATTGAGTTCCTCAGCAAGTTTCAGAATGACAGGACCGAGGATGAACAATTTAATGATGAGAAGACCTATTTAGTTAAACAGATCAGGGATTTGAAGAGACCAGCGCAGCAAGAAGCTTAAACTCCAATAAACCTTTAAAATATTAAACCCAAATTCAGCATTTGCTGTTAGATATTCAGCATCAGGCACTCTTATCGATTCATGAGGAACATTACTGCTAATCTACTGTTCAGTGAACGGTTTTTGTTTTTCTCTTTTCATTTTTAGTCCAAGTTGAGAAACATAGCTGCTGCTTTCTTGCACAATGTGGACTTTCTTGATATTTGTGTCATTTCAGAATTCAAAGACACTGCTTGTTTTAGAAGTCCTGAAAAGAAAGATTCTAGGTTCGTGAAAGCAAACATATAGATACTAGTTTGGTCTAGGAGAGAAGGTATTCATGTAGTTAAGTAACAGGTTGCATGCTTGCAAATCTGAATAAATCTGTATGTTTGCACTTACCTTGTTTGAGATAATGAGCACAATGTGACCTGTGCATACCTGGCACCATAGTATAAGATTATATGCCTTGATCTAAAAAAAATGTGCAGTGCTTTATTTGTAATCAAAGGGGAAATGTATCTAAGATGTGAGCTTATTGGGATAAACAGTTTTCTTGCAAATAAACTGATATTGAAACTTAGCAACTTTTAAAAGAGTGAAATCTCAAGGTTCATAAGGAAAATGTATATATGCCTTTCACTGCTTTATAGAATTTTTTTTTGACATGATTTGATTTTTCTGAGACTTGACTTGTAAACTTGGAAATAGGTTCTAAGGGGTTTTGTTAATTTTACTTTAAAGGTATTTCAGACAGTAGACCTAGCAGTGACATTTTGCATTTCATTTCAACAATGCTTGCTGGTTTCTTTTGTATATAACTCCTAGGCTGCTCATTTCTTTAAAATATGATTTAATTTGTACAGCAGAGGAATGTTATTGTATTAGTCTGTAACTATTACCTAATATTGAGTTTTGCAAAATGAATGCTCATATGTAATTGAATACTTCAGATCACATGGAAATGCTGATTTAACAATCTTAAGTACTGCAGCATTTAAAAGGAAACAAAAACCCAAACCCAAACAAATTTTTTGTATTCACTTATCTAATGAGGTGCCATCAATTAGGGTAGGCTGAAACAGAGAACTGGAACCCTTTCTACTACGTTCTTACCAGATAATATTGGCCTTATTTAATTAAACCAGCATTGTGCTCACCAGCTCTGCAAATGGCAAGGATTATGCTAAATTAATATCGATTACTCTGACTTCTGGGGAGCCTGCAGTGCATCATTTCTTGCAGTAAATAACTCAGTACAATAGTTGTGTGAGTGACTTAATCCCTCCGACCTCAAGAAACTATTTCCTAGGTGTCCTAGGATAACAAAATGATCTAATTTGTGGTTGGTTTTGTTCTTAATTGCTGCAAACTATCAGTATTTATAAAAACAGAAAACCCAACTGATTTTGCACCATGTTTTTGTTACTGTGACCATACAAAAGGAATCTACTAAATATAGCTAAATGATGTTATTAAAATTGTATCTATCCATCATATAGTAACGCTAAGATCACAACCAAGCAAAAACTCGTGGATTGGGGTCTGAAAGTTCCAATTCTGCATGACTGAATGATTGCAAATGCTACAGAAAATGTTTGTTGCTTCCTGTCCTCTTCCCATTTGAAATATTTACAATCAGTGACGTTTGAGCTAATTTGAAAACCTTCACAAGGGAAATCCAAGAGCTCCAGAAAATTGAGTGTTTTCAGTTGGTTGTTCAAAACTGCGCTTAACATTAAAATTGGTCTTTTAAAGGTTCTTAACGTGTCCTTTGCAAACAGAATCATTTTGCTTCCAGGAAAGAAAATAGCTGACTCTTCCCGGAGGTGCCAGGCAAAGCCGGCATTGAGGTGGTGTTGTAGTTCAGTACTAACAGTCTGTTATATTTTGGTTTATCATAGCTTAGTGGAGGAAAACATTATTTGCCAAGTTACTCACCATAACATGTAAGGCTTCCTCTTTAGAAAGATGTAGATGTGCTAAGGATTTCTATGTGTAAAGAAGTGAAAACATTTGGACTGGGATAGAGGTTTCTCTATATTAGGCCTTGGAATCAATGGCTATGGTGACTTTTTTAATATGTGGAAACATTTGAATGTTGGCTTTCGAAAAGAAGTTGTATTTAAATTAAAGCTCCTTTGATGTGCTGTTGATATTAAAAAACTTGTTCTGGAAGTGGTTTCTTATCTGCTTGAAGGCTTAAAGGTATTACTAAAACATATTTAAATGTAAGCGGTTTTTCGTTTGGCTTTTTTTTTTT
>WBMY01007220.1:77843-98148 GCA_013397315.1 Donacobius atricapilla | reverse complement strand
TTTTTTTTTTAAATGAGAGATGTATACAATTGTAATTCTATTTCCGTGGTAGCATTTCATTTCTCCTGAGGAAAATGCATTTCGTATCCAAAAAATCTGGCTGGCCCCATAATTTAAATTAAAATAAAATTTTGAAGAAAAATGTGTGTTCTTTACTGTGTTACTGAGGAGGATCAGTTTTTTGTGGATGTGTATCAGGTCTCCCTTATTGCCTTAGAGTGGCTCAGCTTTCACCCTTTTAAATAGGAAATCATTTTAAATCATGAAAAAAATCTGGCTTGCACAAACATTTTTAAAGAATTAAGACAAAGTGCTGTATTAAAGATGCAATTAGTTTTAATTAATTGTTGGTAGCCTCCTTTGCCTCATTGTATTACTATTCCTGTTTCTTTTTGGCATGACCAAGGGCAAAGAGGAGATGCTGTTTCCTGAATCGTGGCTGGAGGCAGGACGTGATAGGGTCGGTTGATGAAATTTTGGCTCTTCACTTCTCTGATTTTTCAGGAGCTGAGTCTGTAATTGGTCACCGAGGTCTCCTGGCTGCCTCTGTAGCTGCTGTCACAGGTAACACCCAGGCTGATACAGTGTGGCAAACATCAGGAGCGTGAGTGTTCTGTTTTAAACGACATTCAGGAACTTTCGGTGCAGATTCTGCAGATGGTTTTGTTCAGCAACATGGCTGATCAAAAAGTTGCCCTTCAGGAACATAATTATTTTGCAGACAGGAATATTTGGTCTTTGATAGGCCCCACTAGAGACCGTACCTCTCTGAGCCTCTGTAGAAAATGTTGGCATTTCACTAACTTAGAGACAGAAAGATCACAGATTGTGGGGGAAGGAGTAGGTTGTACTGGTAGTCAGACAAATGGCATATTTTAATGGAGTGGACAAATCAGGCACTTGACAAGTGTTTGAAACAGCACTGGTGGGAGGAAGCACATGAAATGCAAGGAGGTGTTGCCCTGACTTCTTGAAATTTGCTTTCCCCACAGAGCTGATCAGCAGGACCTGTCTTCAGAGCTGCCACCTCCAGGAACCCCAGCAGGAGCTGTCCTTGGAACCGTGGGATCAGCTTGTGGACAAAGCTGCTTTCAGTGAGTCTCCCTCTGTTCATGGTCTGCCAGGTCATTCCCAGTAGGGAACTTCAGCAGCTTTCCTTTTGCTTCTTCCCCTTTTTCCCCTCTGTGTTTTAGTCTTCTGCTGATTGCTGTGTTGAATTCTTTCCCTGTCTGTGCTGCTTCCCATGGCTGTTCACTGGTGCCATCTCTTCCGGTGCAGTGCCTTTATTTGCTGTCATCTTTTTGGTTATTTCTCATGATGCATTTGTATTCCTTTTCTCCAAAGGTTTTGGCCTTTGTCAGGCAGTTTTAAGTGCTGTTTCTTTGAGCTTTCCAGCACATTGCAATTCAAGGTGATGGTTAATATCATAATGAGGAAAACATTACCCTGTTCTTTTACATGTTACCTCTTTGAATCAGTGTTCAGCTTAACGTGAGCACACGGAACTTGTGAAGAGTTGTTTCGGGCATATATCATCTGTATTTACAAGTGTACCAGGGCAGATCCCATTAAAATCCCACAAGACTAGAGGCAGGTCAAAACACCCAAAAAATCACAACCTGGAAAAAAGCTGAAAGGAGGGAGCAGTGGTATGCATCAATATATTGCATTCTTTGATGGCTATTTCATGAGAGAAGAATGATGGAGAGAGACTACTACAAAGGGGAATAGCTGTAAACTGAGAGAGGGCAGATTTGGATTAGATAGTAGGAAGGAATTTTTTACTGTAAGGGTAGTGAGGCAGTGGAACAGGTTGCCCGGAGAAGTTGTGGATGCCCCATCCCTACATGGGGCCTTGAGCAATCTGGATTAATGGAAGGTGTCCCTGTCCGTGTGGGGGGCTGGAATGAGATGATCTGTCAAGTCCCTTCCAACCCCGAACATTCTACGGTCCTGTGTTCTGCTTCCTATTTTGAAATACCTGTCGATGCACCTCTGTTTAAAAAATGCCACCACAAAACCCCAAGTTATATAGCCAATGCAGATTTTTGGTGCGTGTGTTGTATTCACAACAAAAAATAAAGACAAGCTCTTTTGGAGAGGGCTCCTACTGGAGATTCTGATTTGCACAAGTAAGGATATTTTGTTTCCTTGCTCAGAAATGCCTAGCCAGAACTGACACTCTCACTTTCCATAAAAGGACCCTTTAGGCTAAAGATTTTCTATGGCAGGCGAGTTTTCCAGCTTTGTTGTGGTGGGGCTGTGTAATTCCAGTACGCAGGATTATGTCCACCAAGGGAGAGTGTCCCATGGCTGCAGGTGGTATCACCTGGGTGACACTGGCCGTAGGTGTTCTAATGGTGGCAACGCTGCAGAATTTATCAAGAGGGCATGTTTGGAATGAAGGAACATAAACAGCGTGCAGTAGTATAAAGATACAATTTAGATATGCTTTAGTGGGAGTGCATACATTTGGAAAAAAAGAGATAAATGACTGCAGTTGTCTGTTCTCCTTGCCTAAAATTAAATCATCAGTCCGTGTTTCTCCATTTCTTCCCTAGCAAATTCCTTGTACTGAGCTGTCATGGAGGATCCCATTAAGAGTTTTTTCTTCCTCTTGTGGCAGCCTTTGGGAATGTGCCTCACATCCCACCAAGGAGAAACTTAGGGTAACAAAAATGTAAATGTTGCTTAACAAGGTTCTACAATTGAAAGGTGTTGAACTGGATTTAATATTCTTAGTGTTATTCAGAGGTTTGAAGGAAGGATTAGGTTTCCATTTATTTGAGCATAAAACAAGAATAAAAGCTGTGTAGGTTTCTTAGCTCTAAGTTTAAGAATGTTGTATGTTGTAACATTAATAAATAAGCCTTTGTAACTATAATTCAGGGCACCTAAATAAGGCATGCAGTGTTGAACAGTGTTTAAACAACTGAGGTGTGAGCCAGCCAAGCTTTTGGCCTCAGGTGTTTAACCGCATCTCCAGCTTGTATGGAATTAAAAGAAAAAGTGTCAGTTTGAGGAATCAGACTGTAATTCAGGTTTCTGGGCATCCCGACAGATTGAGAAATACAGTCTGGAGAGACAAAAAGGTGCAAAGCTTCACCTGACTATGAAATTTCAGATGCAGCTGCTGAATTTCCTCACCTTCCATCTCTGGAATTACAGAATGCTGGGCGGTGCCAGCTAATATCCAAATTACGTGAAAACACCATTTAAGGATTGACAATCATGCTCCTTTTGTAAAACATACTGTTCCCTAGAAATTGTGTTCTGAAGTAGGAGAACCATGTCACAAACCCACTGTATGGGCCGAGCAGGGTTTTTTTGTTTCTTCAGGCTGTTGGAGCAGCCGGGAAATCCTTTGGGCTGAAGTTGGTGATGCTGCACATGCTGCAGGTTTGAGGAGCCCTTACCACACACACAGCTACAGGTTAGGGCTGAGTCTTGGCTGTAAGTCATGTCAGAGGGATGTTCTAGAAGGAGAAAAAGCACAGATAAAGCGCACATAGAAGGATTAGTTACGGACTTAAGGAAACGTGTAAGATGAGTTCACTGGAGCTTGTGAATAGCTTGAAGATATCTATTACATAATTTGAAAGGTGATTTTTTTTCTTGCCATGATAGGTTCTAGGCCATCAGAATGTAATATATATAATATGCTACACAATATACTGGCAGGCTTGGAATTTTGGCGTCAGTTTATCTAATATAAAAAACCAAGTACTTGACAAGGACCGAAGTGTGAAAAAGCTACAATGGACAGATGCTGAAAGTGTTCTTGCTTTTTGGTATTATTTGGGAAGCGGGAACGCAGCTCTCACGTTTCTTACGCCAGTCTTTTGTGTGTTCACCAAGTTTGGGTGAAACTTGCAGGTGGAAGGGGAGAGACATGGTGACAAAAATGAAAATATTAGAATCCTACACAAGTCATTCCTTACTGCTGCTTTGCAATTTTAAAAGGTTTTCTCTTTTTGTCTTTCATACAAGAATAATCTGAAAGCTAACATTGGGATAATTTATATTTTTGTGCAGAAACTTTTAGGAGAGCATTAAGTTACGAGTTACTTCTTTTAGCTGAATGTTTCTTCTGAGCAATGCTTTTTCTGTCAGCCTTGACTGGTGTAAATTAAATTTCCCTGACTGTACATGGCAGGTTGGTAATTAGCAACACATGACTGCAGTGCACGTTGGTGTCACATTTGTGGGGTGCTGTGATGTAAGGTTCATATGGGAAAATTCAAGTAGCCGGAGTTCATGCCTGTAGTGAGTTACTGTCAATTTTAGACATCCCAGTTTCAAAAAGAAAGTCTTATTTAACTAATAAAGGTGTGCAAAACGTAGGAATTGATAATGATTGTATTGCTCTGTTGCCTAATGGTTCTTCACAGTGAGCAGTAAACTCTGGTTTTGAAAAACACCTGTCAGGCCCAGGTGCCACATTATTGTGTGGCCTGTGGTTCTGGCTCATTCCTGCCGGCTGTGGAGGCTCTGCCAGCTCCCAGGAGGAGAATGTTGGCTCTGCTGCTGCTCCAGCTGCCCCTTGCTGTGGAGGCAGCTTTCTGCAGGCTCCTGGCTGACCTGATGGCTCTTGCTCATCCCACAGAGTAGCTTAAAACCTCCAGGAAAAAGAGCCTGGAGTAGGATAGGGCAGTGAAGCACAGGTTCAGGAAAGGTGCAGTTCTGCAGCAGAGCTGTCGGTGACAGCAGAGCAGTGAACAGCAGCTTCCTGTTACTGTCCTTGACTCGTGTGTGCTCAGCCTCGTGAGCTGTTTCTGCTCTGGGAATGTGAGATGGTTTAAATCTTCTTTATCTCTTTTACTGCTCCCACTCCTTGTTTCTGAACTTCCAAGTCCATGAAGGATATTTTCTGCACATCTGTTTTCTATTAGCTCATCTCTCTCTTACTGAGTCTGATTCTACACTTACAAAATCCCAATCCTCTTGGCAAATCACATCTTTCACTCTTGCCCTTCCCTTCTGATTTCTGCCAGTTGCCTTTTCAGCTCATTTTTCAAGGGGCTCTATGTATTCTGTAATTGCATGTAAGAAGTGCAGTCACTTGTCTGATCATTTCTATTCTGGGTGTAAGGAGTTTATCATCCAGTATCATTGCTGCAAGTACCATGATTTCCTACAGGAAATACTGCTTGTATATTATCAGAAAATAGAGAGTAGAGTGAGAGTCGATCACAGGTATGGCACGTAGGGGGCTCAGCGCAGTCTGGCACATGAGGATGCTGCTGGGGATGTGCAGTGGGATGGCAGCAGCAGTAGCACGGCTGGACCAGAGTGAGCCTTGCTTTGGGAGGCCAGAGCTGTGCTGTGTGGTTGGTGGCCAGTGTTGGAAGCCAGGTGCTCTCAACACCCACACACAGCTGTGCGGGGCACTCAGTACCTGCAGCTGATAACACATTTATAAAGCAGCCAGTGCTTTAGAAACCTCGGCTTTCAAAAGGCTGCTGTGCTTGTATGAACACTCCTTGTTGGGTTTCTGGTGGCAGGGATGGGCTCTGTCACTGAGATTTGCTATCTGTGCTCTCCCTTCTGGGCGGTAGGTGGGTGGCTGGGACAGTCTCCCCCCGATCTCAGGCTGGCTGCCAGGGTCAGACACTGCCCGTGTCACCCTGTGACACTGCCAGCAGCAGAGACCAGATCTCTGGTTCCTATTCTCTCAGTCCATTCTGTGAAAGACTTTCTGCTGCAGCTGTTGGATGCACCATGCTGCCACCAGGAGTGACAGGAGTCAGAGTGACCTCTGCCCCTTGTGCCTCTGTTCAGACTGACCCTTGCAATTTCTGTGCAGCCCCAGTATATCAGCCAGACCCTGCTTCCCTGCAGTGCTGTCTGCCTGACTGATCAGCACTCTGCGGGAGAGAAAAGGAAATTGCAAATCCAACAGCGTTTGAGTTGGTGCAACAGAGGGACAAATGAGCTCCAAAAGTTAGCCAAATGGTGGCTTCATGGCCTGACACTGAAACTGTCCCCGGGAGTGGCCTGCAGCCTCTCCAGGAGAGCACTGGGGGATGATAGCTCTGTCACTGTACTTGCTGCTTGTTTTGCGCCAACATATCCACACCTCTCCAGCCTTACCCTCTGCCACAGTTTAGAGCTGTCTGAAGGCTGCTGGAAATGAGTGCTGCCCAGAAAACTTCGGGTCCTTCCTGTAGCTGCTGAATTTCTGGACATGTGTGGTCTGCTTCTGGGAACTCCGCAGTGTCTGCAGGGTTACAATCATGGTACAGGGAGGTTTTGCTTTATTTGGAGGAGAATGAAGTTCGTAGATCAAGGGACAAAAGTCCAGTGACAGCCAGAATATATTAATTTGAATGTCCTTATCTTACCATGTGGCCTTTAACTTCTGGAGGCAGAAGGCAAGTCTGCTACCCAGACAGAGTACTGGTAGCTCTGATCTGAGGTTCTCCACACTTCAGAGAAGGCTTCAAAGCGGGGAGTTTTCCATTCCTTTTTGCCCCTACAGCAGCAAAGTCACAGAACCAGGTCTGGCCCATGCACTGGTTGTTCATGGTGACATCAGTTTCAGGTTTGGGTCTGGTTTCCTTGGAGTTTATCTGCATATTGTAGCCTGAGCCAGAGCCCATTGAAACAGGAGAAAAAAAAAAAATAACCGCTGGCTTGACAGTCCAGACACTCCAGATCTCAGGGCATTCCTGATGAGTACTGGGAGGTCAGAGGAGGGGCCTCCTTATGGACAGGTGTGAGAGGTTGTATGGTTTGTTTTTCAAACAAAAAGAAACACAAATGAAAACCAAGCTTTGGGAGCATTTTCAGCTTAGGAGAAACTTCTGCTGAAGAGGCAAAGCACTGGAGAGCATCAATGGACTTGTCTCCCATTCGTGTTCCTGGTGGGAAGCAGCCTGGAGGTGGCCCCTGGAGCTCTACATGTGTGGTTGGCAGTTTGTGCCTCTGTGGGGTGAGGGCAGCCAGCCAAGGAGGTGGGCTGGGGAGGAGGAGGCAGCCCCAGTGAATCCCAGTGCCCGTGCGGAGCTGCTGAGGGGCAGCAGCAGCAGGTGTGTTCCTGTGCAGTGGCACTTGGGATGTGAGAGGTGAGGAAACAAGAATGGGAACTGATAGCCCTGGAAAAGTGGAAGAAGTGGTTCCAGCAGAGAGGAAAGGATGTGGAGGTAGAAATGCTAGCTCAGAAAGCACCTGGGGATTATTGGGAAGTGCATCCTCCCTCACTGGAAAACCTATCTGGGTCTGTGTCTTGCTGCTGGAGATCCCTGCATGGGGCTGCTGTAACCCTGCTCTATAACTGGGGGATTGTTGACCCCCAGCCCAGCCCTGGCCTGCCCAGCAGGCACGTGGGACACTTGTGGCTGTCAGAAATGAGCAGTCACACTGGGCCATCTGAAAATGGTAGTCACAGCCCCCGCTTTGCCTGAGGCTGGGCTCTGGCTGGACTGTCTCCATCAGAAAGTATCCAAAATTCACACGGATCATCTGGGGCATTGTGCAGTTTGGTTAGTCCAAGTCAATTCAAAATGAAATATTATCTTTTGATCCTCTTTACAAACAAACCTTTTCAAATTTTTTTGGCAGAAACAACCTTTTTTTCCCTCATGGAAAATTCCTATTTTCTCAGAAACAGAAAATCTCCCCTATGGAAAATTTCCAGTGAGCTCCAATTCTAAACCTTGATGCCAGAAAACATCTAGCAGGCATTAGCAGAGGGTGACTCAGGGTGTAATGTATCATTTAATTCTGACTAGGGCAACATAGCCACAGGAATTTGAGAGCATGAACAGGCTCTCAGCATCCCTAACTCAATATTCAGTCGGCAATCCACCAAAACCACATATGCAGAACAGGGAAAAAGTGTTACAATAACACTTCAGTTTTGAAAGCTCAGGTCTATCCTGAGAAAGAAACTGGGAAAATGTCATCAGATGCACCATCTCTGCTTCCTCTTGCTGACTTCCAAATCCAACATGTTCATGTTGCGAGAAGATGCTTTACGGTCTGAGAGGTTTCCTGCTCTTACAAGCCCTGGAGAAAATGACCTGGCATTTTGTAGGTACAACAGACTTGAAGTTTGTCCTGTTGTTGCACAAGAAATAGTCTCCAGTCCTTCTCCAGCAGCTCTGCTGCTGCTTTTCTACTCAGAAAAGAGACCAGTTGGCTGAGAAAGTATTTTTCCCTTCAGCAGAAAAAGGGTGTGGGATACAAGTCTGTTTCAAAAGGTAACTTAGAGCCTATTCACCATGAAACAAAGGCAATGAAAAGACATTTTATTTATCACTAATTTCACTTTGAGTATGAAGGACAGGTGTTTTCTGCCCAAACACAACTGTGAGTTTTTGGGGGCACATAATTTTAAGTTAAAGCACTAGTAATTTAAAGATGTTAATTTTTTACTATTTTAAAAGTCTTTGTTGCAGCTGAACTAAATTTGGGTTGGTTCTTGAATCTTCAAATTTGTTGACTTTTATCTGCAGCCTTAAGAATCCAACGCAAGATGGGCACTAACCAAATGTCCTTACCAATGTACTTGATCCTGACTTGTGCCTGTCTTTGATGCTGTTTGCCTCCAGAGCCTTCTATTCAAGGCAAGACTTGAATTTTTAATGTAAAAGAGAAGCAGGAACCAAAAAAATAAATCCTTTTAGAATAAGAACTACTGAAAAACCTCTTTCATGTCCTCTATGCATTATAAAAAGGGAAGAAAAAAGTAATCCAAAGGTTCTTTGCCCCCTTCCTTTGAAGGTCTCCTTTCATGATCTCTTCAAGCAGTTCTCTCCAGGTTTTGGGTTTTCTCTACTGTAAGCCTTCCCTACAAAGAAACAGAAGAATAACGTTGTCTTGTTTGTCATTATATAAAATACAAAACTTTACATTCCTACCTCTCAGGTGCTGTCTTGAGCTGTTCTTTGCACTTTGCAACAACAGACAAAATCCTACTGCCTTTTCCTGTTACAGTGTTGGTTTTGAGAGTGATAAAAATGAAAGTCAAAATGGGATTACAGCATTTGGGACGGATTTTGTTTCTCAGAAGCATGGAGTTGGAGATACTGAGCATTTCATTGCTCCTGCAGGAAAGACCAGCGAGATGTTTTGTGAAGGAAGTTTTGTTTGAGCATGGCTGCAACCTCATAATGGCAAGATTTCCACCTGAGCAGCTGTTGGCAGTTCTGCAGTGTTCACTTAGCCTGTTATCTTTTCTAAAGATATAAGTATAAATAGGAATTGAGAAAGAAAAAAGGTAAAAAGTAATAGGAAAGTTAAGTCATGCAGGATGATAGGCAAGCTTGGAGTGTTCCTTGTTTATCTTATATCTCTACACTGAGTGCACTGTTGCATAATGTCACAAGGGCTGGATATTTTCTGCAGTGTAGCAATGTTTTTTAATTAAATTCACTGGTTAAAATGCAGTTATTCATTAAAGGTACCCTGTTGTCCTGAAAGGCATGCTGACCTTGGATATCCGATCCCCTGAAGAGGACTGTTAGGGATATGAAATAAATAAACGTTATTTCTTAAAATTCACAGACAGAAAACATGGAGAGCTTCTCAAGCAGCTGACTACGTGCGTGTGTTCTGTTCACCTTGCTGATCCCTCTGAAAGTTTCCAAGTCTCGCCGTTCCCCATCTGACATCAGCAAATCAAGGCAGGCATCCTCCCCGCACAGAATCTGGACTTTGGCTCTTGTACCGGGGCTGAACTCAGCCCCCAGGCAGCGCCAGCCTCTCCAGGGACAGGGTGGGAGCCCTTGGGCACTCCTGGGTCACCTCTGAAGGGAGTTTTCTTGAGGGAAATAAGCAGATACAAAAGCTCTGTAAAATGCAAGCTGCATTTGTCAACCACAAAGAATGTACAGTTCTCAGCTAACAAAACATTTATTCATTTCCATGCTCCTATTTTTTTTGTTTTCCGCTGCTCAAGTGTTCTCTGTGTTGAGGTTGAATCTTTCAGGCCCCAGTAGATGTCTTCCCTGAACAGAGAGGCCCTATTTTTCCCTAGAATCTTCTGCCCTTGTCTAGCCTCAGTGTAAAATATCCTTAGCTGCAGAAATGCATTTGTTTCTTATTTCTCTCACCTGCCCAAGGTTCTTTTCTTTCTGAAGTTTTTTTCTTTTATCTTCTCAGATCCAGCATTATGACTTTGATCTTGTTTTCTTTTGCTGATGTTATCCCATCATCAGCCCGTGAGAGACAGACAAGAAAACTGGCTTTATCAGGAAGACAGTTACTCTTTTGTTCTCCGGGATTACAAAGGGCTTGGCTTCTAATGGTCTTTACTCAACCTGTGCATGGATAAGCAGGTAAAAGACACCACTGTCTTTACTGAGCACAAGGAACAGGGAGCATTAGGCAGTGAAAGAGGGCGAAAGACAAGGAAGCGAACAATTAGGTTTCAAACCAATAAATTTGAAGAAGTTTCCCCGCCTGCTGAAGTGTCAATGAAGCTGTAACAGCTCAGTCTACTTTGAAAATTTAAACTGCAGCCCCAAATCTGAGTGTGCTTCAATGAGGGTAAAGGCTTGGAAAGGCATGCCATGCTTTTTGGCTCTGACTAGATAATGTAATCTCCTGCTGTCTAGGAAGTGGTGATCAAAGAAAGGCTCTCTTGGGGGGTTTCGAGTGTCTGCTGGGTAAGTAAAGGGAGGGATGTGTAAAGGTCAGAGCGCTCTGTTGATGAGGGGATGCACTGAAAGGGCAGAAGAACCACAGAGGACTTCCTGTGTCATTACAGCAGGTGCTGTATGAAGCTGAGAGAATAGCTGAAGAAAGCAAACCACAAGGATGACAGGATATTTAAAGCAAAATGGGGGAATAATGAGTCATCCCTGTTTATCAAAGTGCAGGAGAAGAGATTTCTGTCTCAGGTAATTTCTCAATAGGATATAAAGGCAGTATTTAACAAAAGGGGGGAAAAGAAATCTAAATTCCATTTTATTTCTTTTAACCCAAGCAACCAAAATCCCTTTAGACTACAGAAACTACCAATTATGTAACATTGTTACAAAAAAGTCGGTATTTTCCAGGAGTCTGGCATTGAATCTGACCCTGTAATCAGAGCGATGTGTTGCTTGGTTGTAAACAAACACGTCTGTACTCAGGAGTGATCCTCAGACACCCAGAGTTAAACAGCATCAGCATCAGTGAAACATCAGAGAAACTTCTTATTTGGCCTTATTTGGAACAGATCATCCCCATGGAATAGCTAAGGTATTGATAGGGGAATTAACTGGATTTGGTCTTCCTTGTTGAAAGTTTGGCTTCCCAAAAGTAATGGTTCCCTGGGAGAAGACCTTGCCAAAGCCTCAAGACATTCTCTCTGTTTTGTGTGGATTTATGCTTCAGACCCTCGGCTATGTTAAGTGGACTCTTTGGCCATCAGAAGCTTTTCCAAAGAGTTTTCAGGTAAGTTGCTGCTTATTATTCTGGTAATAAATCAGGTTACACATGTTGGTTGCCTCAAGTGCCCAGCAACCACAGGTGGTGCTGTCAGAAATAATCCTCCTTAGCAAGGCAGGCTGGTGCGGTGAGGAGAGCTCACCCCTCCCGGAGACAGTCCATATGCTCTGTTACTGTCCATCTGTTGGTATGAAGAGAAACTTCCAAGAAATGGAGGGCTGATAATGTGCACAGTGTGAGGTTGTGTGTAGGGATAGGTTAATGTTGGTATCACTGGTGCTTGGTCACCTAGGTGATGGATCTGGCTGCTATAGTAACCTGCAGGCTGCATTGCTCATCAAATACGAATTTTTACAAATAGGATTGTTTTAAGGTGCTGTTGCCCTGTCTGTTGCCCTTTTAAAATTTTTCTGTGAGTTGTAAGATGAGGCTTTGGAGTACAGGTTTATTCTCTGTTTTTTCCTTGAAATTTTGTCCTGGAGAATACATGATATTTATGCCCAAACACTGAACTTAGGAGAGAGATATTTGAAAAAAACCCCTCTGAAGTCTCGTCTCTTAGGCCCATCCTTCACTATGGAAGATGATGTTTTAGAGGAGTTAGAGCCAATTCAGTATATCTCTCCTAGGCATCCACGTCGACTGCTCCCATTCTTGTGTCGTCATGCAAACCTGCAGCCGTGTGCTGTGCCAGGGTCATGTCTGGAACCTGGATATTCTGTGTATGGCTTGTGGTGCATGGTGGGGCTCTGCAAGGTCTCTCTTGACCCAGGAGAAGAAGGAATTTTAATCCATACAGTGCTTCCAGCTCCTGCATAGTGTAGTATGTTCATCCAAGAATCCACCTGATACCCTGCTGGGTGGGAGATTTTCATGGGTTCGTACAGCAGCACATTATGGGGTGTCTCACTGAGATCTGTGAAAGATGGGTCAGCAGTCACGAGGGTACAGAGTGGGAGAGCAGCTCATAAGAGTATGGATTTTTCTTTTTGATCATGATGAAAGAGTTGGCTGTGTGTTTTCAGGAGTCCCACAGTGTGTTATCTTTTCCACTTGGACAATATTGGTAGTAGGGGATTTTTTAATTCCTATATATTTTTATATATAGGAATTTAAAATATGTATTTATTATATATATTTAATTCCTATATAATTTTAGTTCCTTAAATCAAGAGACTTTTAAGTTTCTCTTGGCAGAGCAGGGTGGGACAAGGGGAGTATGTCATGATGACTTGTGGAGGGACGAACTGGCATGTCCTTCACAATGTGACCTGACTGAACAGATTTTCTGCTTTCTTGAAAATTTAACAAGGCGTAAATAAAAATCTGGAAAAACACTGATGAAATCAAACCCACAAGTGATTAAAAATGAGACTGCCGACTTTCTGTCTCACACAGGGCACTGCAGGTTTACCACAAAGGCAGAGCAGGGTCAACATGTGCACCCCAGGACTACGCCAAGACAAATCTGAATATAAATGGGGAGCCACAGCATACAGCAGCCCATTTCTTGGAAGCAAATTTGTGGCAATACCCCAAAGAGTAACCCCAGCCACACTTGAAGCATTCAGGAGAGTGTTCTGGTGTCCCACCCTACAGTACTGAAACTGCTTCGCCTGCCCTTGGCACAACCAACTGGGCAGCTGTTGATGCAGCTGTGTTGGGTTTTTTGATAAAGCATGAGAGGAATATATGTTCGTGGCACTCCAGCTGTAATACCAAGCTGAAAATACTGCCTCTGGGCAATGACAAGACTTTAACTGCTCTACAGACCAGCATCTTTGCTGGCAAGACAGGCAGAAGCTGTGTCCATGTGATCTGCCAGCTGATGGTTTCTCATGTGTGGGATGGAAGTAGAATACACGTTCCCAGGAGCAGGAGTGGTTGGTTGGTGGGCAGGGACACAGTTTGGTAGGCCTCGAATGTGAAAACACAGGGGAATGGAAGCTGCCATTAAAGAATGCTCTCTGCATGAAGTCAACTGGATTTGCTATGCCTACGCTCCAAAGAGAGGGTGGCTAGAGAAGGACTGTGATGTAGTTTGGGCATTTACTGGTGAACTGGGGCATTACTTCCGATTTGGGTTGCCCTCATTCCTGGGCAGAAAGGCATCAAGCAGTGTAGGGGATAAAAAGAGAGTGTAGGGAGCTTGTTTCAGCTGTATGAATATTGGGCCCATGTAATCAGCTGCATTAGAAGTAATCCAAGTATATTTTTCATTGCTTGTCCATTGGCACTATTGACTTCTAAATGTACTGGAGTCCAGTTGATCCCAGGAGCCTCTTTGAATCAATGGGCAGCTCTCCTCCATGTCACATGCCAGTTCTCAAGGAAATAGCATCACTGAACATCATCATAGATGTCATCTTCATTCCCTTGTCCCTGGGACCTTCTGGCAATTACTGGATGTAGTTTAATTTGCTTGCTTTGGCTTTTATTTCTTTAGGGCTGTGAAGCAGAGGATTCTTACATGGCAAGGTTAGATCAATAGTGCCAGTTGCTGTCTCCAAGCTTGCTTGAATTTGTATAACGTGCTGATGCTGTAAACAGGAGTGGTTCTGTCTCCTGCTGCAAACTCTTTGTCAGCTGTGCAATACTGAGACTTTGTCTGGTATTAACTGAGTTATGGGTATGATAGGATGTCCTGTATTGCTGGGGGGTTGGCAGGTTCCTTCCATGTGCAGCATGTTCAGGTGTGACAAACCAGGCATCTGAACAAAAGAATTGTTCACTGAGTCACCCTCCCAAAGAAGAAGTCAAAACTGAGGACCTCCAAACAGGTGTTTGCCTCACACACTCCAGTCTGCACCTCTGTTTAACATGCCGGCTCTGTGTTTGTTGTTCCTGTTTTCTCTTCTCTTCTTGATGTGTATTTTCAGGAGTGCATTCAGGCAAGGCTCTGAAGTACTAAATCTAAGGAGCCAGAGCAACCAGGAGGGTGCCTGCTGTGCAAATATTTTGGGCAATGATGGGATATCAGACAGAAATTTCAACAGAGACTGAATAAGTGAAAGAGGAAGAGGAAATTCAGTCTCTTCCTTTCACAATCCTGCACCTGGTTAACATGAAAGTCTCCATTTCCTAAGGATTATTAGTATTGTTACACTGTCCTGTGATACTTCATGCCTCTTGGGTTCAAGGAAATGATAGTTCTTTAGGAGTGTACGATAAAATCCGGAGATGTTCATGGAGATGTGCTAATTAAAAGAGACAGCAGACTCACTCAGAGGATGTGGCTATCATGAACACCACAGTTACTATATCTGAGCTTTCAAAGCAGTTCTTCAACAGTCAAACTGCTGGCAAGAGATGACACTTTCTTTCCCCCTTCCCAGCCTAAACTCTGCTGGAGAACTGGTGCTGGTTTTCAGTGTCATGTTCCTTTCCCTTCAGTGTGTTCTGCTCTTGCCAGAAGTATTTTATTCTGGCTGTGTGGTCACTCACTCTCAACAAATCCTGAATCATAGGGTGGTGTGGGTTGGAAGGGACCTTAAATATCATCTCGTTCCAACCCCTTTAACATGGCAGGGACACCTTCCACAGGACCACAGCTTCATCCAACCTGGCCTTAAACACTGCCAAGGACGGCTCATGCAGAGTTCCTCTGAGCAATCTGTTCCAATGGCTTATCATCCTCCCAGTAAAGAATTTCTTCTTAATACCTAGTCTAAACCTGCCCTCCATCCATTTGAAGCCATTCCCCCATGTCCTGTCACACCACACACTTGTAAATAGTCCCTACTGAAGAGGAGGTACGCTGAGAAATAAGGAAAAGTGGGGCCTTTGCTCACAGTAGGTTACTTGCATGATGGATGGGCATGAGCTTGTGAAAGCTGGGGGCCGCTGGAGTAAGCTAATACCTCCTCAAACTCCCTGGCTTTTCTGCAGCTGACTAAAGGTGCTGCCTCTGCACTAAGCAGCCTCCCACGATGATTCTGTTGGTTCAGAGCTCATAGTGAGGGAACACTTGCCTGCACCTGCCAGAAGATGGGTTTTGCCAGGCCTATTTATTTTGAGATAATAGTCCTTAAGATAAAGGGAACACAAGCTGGCCTCCCCAAATCCTCTCCCACACTTCTGCTCTGCAGGCCCCTGGTAGACAGGATGAGGGCTTTGGTTCAGTCTGTGGTTTTCCACATCCTTTGGCCTCTCTCAGCGTCAGACAAGCAGAGTATTTCAAGGTTGGTGCAGGTAGAGCAAAAGGCCATTTCTAGTTCTTGAGTACAGAACTAGAAATGAGGTGACTAAAGGGAAAGGGGCAGGGAGAGCTCAGGTTACATCTTCCCTTCTACCTGGGGCTCTGTCCCTCACTGGGGCTCCCAGGGAATGGGGCACAAATGCAGCTGAACGGGGCCGAGACCTCACACCCACTTTCTTCAGCGACTACTTAAATCTAGCCCCAGCCTTTTATCATAAATCAGCATCTCCCCCACATTCCCCTTCTCCTCTTGTGACTAAACTGTGTTTTAACACTTGCATTCATATGTACAGGTAGGAAATCGGGCCCTTCCCACTTTCTGGGCTTTCTTGGCTTTTAGGCTTGTATCCTCTTCTTTTCACTAGTGCTTCCCCACCAACTCAAATGCCCTTCCTGCTGATTCCAGAAATTATATAAAGTTGAAGTCTTGATTCGAGGAACCCCAAACAAGTTTCCAGGTAAATTGTGGATACTTCTATGGAAAATCACCCTCTAAAGCATAAAATGTATAAAGTATACAACAGTCCTGGTAATTTTGCTGTCTTGGGTATGCTCCCTGCTTATCCCATGACATAAAAATCCAGCTTGGGTATTCTGGCTGCTGTCTCCAAGCCACATTTTCCCTTCCTGTTCTCACTATCCCTTCCTACTTTTTGACACATCATGTGAAGGGGTTTTGGTGCCACAACAGGCAACCAAATGTTAGCAAGCCCCTGGCTCTGCCTTTCAGCAGTCCTGCCACCAGTGGTTAACTGAACATTGTTCAGGTCAAAGCCATTGTGGATCTGGTCTGTGTGCACCTTTTGAAATGTGAATACTTTTTTTCAGCTACTGACTGAAGGATAAAGTGTTGGCTTTTTATATACCAGAGTTTTTAAAAGAGAAAAAAACAAGATATTTGGAGCTTGCTAGTTTCCAGGATGGAGACTAATCCAGGATAATTTCTACTATTAGGAGAAAATTACTCTCTTGTTATTTTTGAAATACGTAATGGTAATAGTTTTCCATTTACCCTTGTAGGTAGCCCAAGGCTTCCTGCTGCTGCTGAACCATCAGGGGTTTTTTTCAAAGAAAAGAAAAGGAACCAAGGGTGTGGTTCCTGATAGCTGTACCAGGGATTGAGACATTGCGCCGCTGGTGTGGCAGGTACCCAGGAGTGACAAGAAATTCAGCTCAGTTCAACTGCAGATGAAAGCTGTAATTTCCCATGGAAACCACTGGATTGATTCTCTCCCTTTGCCTACAGGTAATTGCTTTACCTCATGCAATTATGTGTGGTAATTAGAAGTAGATTGTGTAAGGAATAGCAAAAACCATGAGTACATCCTCTGTGTTCCTTAAAGAGTCATTATGATTTTTTTAATAGTTTCTTTTTTTTAGCCCAACCTCTTTGTTTAGTTGAAACATAAGAAGGAAAAATAAAAGTATATTTTCAGCACATTACAGAATTCTGTTCATTTTTAGGCACAATCTCTAGTACGAGCCCTTATTTGAACTGCAGTGGAAAAGCAGAATGATTTAAGGACTCTAAAATTCTCATATCATTCCAGTCTGATACAGTGAGGGACAACAGCTGAGACACCAGGCAGACCTCAGAAATAGGTGCAGCTCAATACATGACAGACGCATTTTGGTTGGCTCGGAATACATTAAAGCAGTTACCTCGTGGTCACTCTTTAATATTGGTTTGTTTGGGGTTTTTTTACATAAATGCTTTTTTGAAAAGTGAGAAGTGGCAAGGTAGAGGACAGTTTAATAAAGGTTCATAAAGGTCCAACTTCCTCATTACTTGAGAAGTGCTATCACGCTGCTATTCTTAATGAAAGGTCAGTCAACTAAATTGTCCCTGGGATTCCACTTAATTACATTCCGAGGTGGAAACTTTGTTGTCAGAGGCTAATAAACCAGCAGATGGCTTTAAGGAAGTGGGTAAGGTGGCAGTTTTAAACAGAAACCTGCTCGCTTAAAAATAGAAAAGGTAGCAGATTTGAGTGAGCTGTTCTGTAAGCAGCATGTCACTTCTGTGCAGGGCAAGCGACACGGTTTTAAGCTGTGTTAGAAATGTTGAGTTCATTGTCAGTGTTTATCCTCTAAGCCTCTGACTGAAGGGCCTGTAGCTGGAGATATCTTACTGAGAAATCCTTTAGTCTGAAACTTGGCCTGTGATAACTTGGGTGATTTTTCTTAATGCTTGCAAAGCCATTTATCCACGGATGTAATTGAAATCTGGAGAACACAGAACGCCGTGGCTGTGACTGAGACCCAGTTTTGAAATGTTAAATAAGTAAAGATGCTTAATGGTTTACACCCTTAATGTTGACCCATTTTATAATTATTTTATCATTTTCCTTTACTTCTTTTGGGTTCATTGTTATGCTGAAAATAACTTGCCTTCCTTGTCAGTCCTGCAGGTTTTTATGGTACAGCAGAAGTAATATTCCAGTATTCCAGCTATGTTCACAAATAGTGCAAACGCAAAGATTGTTTGAGGCACTTGTGCATATTACCATGTATAGAAGAAAAAATAATTTTAAAGAACAAGTGAACATGAACAGCATCGTGCAGGTCCTGTGCCCTCCCCAGGAGCAGTTCTTGCTCCGGGTGTCCTTCTGGGGGCTGGTTCGTGCTGCACAGGGTGCTGCAGTTCAGGCTGTGCTGGGCAGGAGGTGCAGACCCTGCAGGGAGGCCCGTGGCTGCCAGGTGAGGTTTCCTGCCAGGCTGGCCCCAGCTGCGCACAGGGGGCCCCCCAACACTTACACTCCAGTGTCACTCTCATTTATTTGATCAGTACTTCTCCCCACTTGAAACAGGCAATCAGTTGTGCTCTGGAGAAGACCCAGGCTGATTCAGCAGTTGACCTGATGCAAGAAAGGGCAGAGTCACACTGTCACTGCTGCCTCATGCTGCGTTGCTGGCTTGGCAATGGTGTGATGCTGCCTTTCCATTTGTTTGCCTCTGAGAAAATCAATAGACTAGCTCTGTCAAGAGCCCTGCTGAACATCAAGTGCCTTGTGCCTATTTCTCTCAGTACCTGTCACAAATGACCTAAATATTAGAAGAGGATCCTTTACTCTCCTGCCTGCAGAATTGTCCCACCAGTACCGCTGACTGACTGACTGACTGGGGGTGAGGGGCCAGAGTCACATTAGACATAAATGGAAAGAACAAACCCTAACTTTCTGTAACTTCTGCCTTTAAACTGCAGATTTTAGTGTCAAGCTTTCT
Source organism: Donacobius atricapilla (assembly GCA_013397315.1). Taxonomy (NCBI): domain Eukaryota; kingdom Metazoa; phylum Chordata; class Aves; order Passeriformes; family Mimidae; genus Donacobius; species Donacobius atricapilla. Next base: position 79,346 of record WBMY01007220.1, on the reverse strand, counting down.
CTGGTTTTATCAGATGTAAGACTTTGTAATCACTTTTCCTCAGCTGCATCCTGGCTTTGGGTTTCTTTGTGACAAGAGCTGCCCAGTGGACCACTGGGCTGAAGGAGAGGAGGTAACACAGCGTTTGTCACACAGGGCTGTCCCTGAGGAAGTGAGCTAAACAACCCAAAAAAAGGAGAGGGTAGGGCCCAGTCTGTGCTGCAGGATGGTCTGGTGGATCGAGAGGGACACAAGGCGAATTCTGCCCCGTTCTGGTCATTTCCTTGCTCAAAGGCTACATGTGATACAGGATAAACTTTATTAGAAGAGTTTGCATTTGCCTTACAGCTTTATTCAGGGAAGACCCTGGTGTGCTGTTTCCTGGTTTGCATGTTGAGTATGAGATGTTTGGATCTGGTTGTAAACACTGCCATTTCCATAAACTCAGGACCATCTTGTCACAGTTTGAGCTCCTGAAATCAGAGGCTGTTTTGGAAATGCAGCCCCTTTTCTCTGTGTGAGACAGAACGTGCAATCCTGTGTTACCCACAGGGTGGGATGCTGGGAGGACCAAACAGCTCCAAATATTGAACAATGTAAGTCAGCACTATGAGCAATTGTCGTCGTGAGTCAGTATTGAATCCTTGCCAAAGATGCCTTTTACAAATAAAATTTAGCACTAATTTATCAATGGGTTAGTTCAAAACATGATGTAAAGCACTCAGTACATAATGAACCCATCTGGATCGAAAGAAAATGCTCACAACAACTTTATTATAATAAGTACTATGTTTAAGTGGACCAAATCAATGTAAGGGTAGTGCTGTGTTTTATCCACTGACGATTTCCTACTTTCCTTATTACCTGTATCTGGCAGAGAGGGTTTTGTTAATAGGGCTTTTTTCATTTTGTTATTTAACAAAACTGTCAACGTGTTCTTTTCTCCTTGCTGTGCTACCTGCTGCTCCACAGGCATCATCTGGTGGTACAAAAGCAACCCAACCCTCCCCCAAATTCTCTTCTGCATGCCACACACTGCTTCTGGCAGACAGTGCATTTTCTGGATCACTGTCCCACGATGAAGGTAATCCATCTGTAGTGCTGCCCAGAGCTGATCCTGGGGAAAGGCCGCCCAAGCACTCTCTGTTCCTGCACAGATTCTGTTCTGTGGCCTCCCAGCGAAGCGCGGCTGGCTTCTCCCGGCCTTCCCCAGAGTACCGCCTGCTCTCTGCGTCCATCTGCTGCAGGACCATGCATCTTCAGGCTCGGGCCTTGTTCACCTTCGCTTCGTTCTGCTGTTTCCCCTTGGCTGACGCGATGTCAGCACTGCCACGGCCACTACGGACCGTGCCGTACCCCACGGTGCCGCTGCACCCGCTCCGTGTCCCCCGGCCCAGCCGCTCACAGCGGGCCCGGACGGGGCTGCCGGGGCTGCTGCGGGGTCTGCAGCCAGGGCCCGGGGCGGCTCTGAGGGCCGGGACGGCTCTGAGGGCCCGGGGCGGCTTGAGGGCCGGGACGGCTCTG